>JAQFYH010000578.1:0-11911 GCA_034694405.1 Scolopendrellopsis subnuda
GGTGCGTAAGTCTGGAAATTTTCAAATATCGCTCGGATTCCGGTATGCCTAAGGTATAGGCATATTTCTGAAAATTCGCCAAGTCCAAATATCCTACCGGAATCCGGGATCCGGGACAGAAAATCTACCCGTGTTTTGAAAATGCCTCATATCTCGGAAAACAAAAATAATTAATTTAGGCAATCTAAAGCGAGTAATTTTATTTATTTATTATCTTTTTAACAAACTCGGAATGTTTTGCCGCCATTGTGGCCCTTTAATTAATAGTTTTCCACTTTGAAGAATAAGGTGACGGAACTTACATTTCGCTTCTTCGCGGCTTGCTCGGAAGATTTCGAAGCGGCGTTCATCAGCGTGGGCGGCGAAGAGACCAGTCTCCTGCCACCCGCGGTAGACGGCGCGAAAGACAGAG
Organism: Scolopendrellopsis subnuda; assembly: GCA_034694405.1. Taxonomy (NCBI): domain Eukaryota; kingdom Metazoa; phylum Arthropoda; class Symphyla; family Scolopendrellidae; genus Scolopendrellopsis; species Scolopendrellopsis subnuda. Next base: position 413 of record JAQFYH010000578.1, read on the forward strand.
AACTCTTGTAGTTGGTGGCATCGGGAATGGATCGCAGCGGAACTTGAGGGCCGTTGGAAGCGGAGGAGGGGTTTTCCAAATCCAAAATGGCTTCGCAAGGTGCGTTGAGCAAAAGCGGAGCGTCGGAATGAAGCATCCCGTTATCGGGAAACTGATCCATGGACAAGCTCAGGCGTCCTGAAAAAAAAAAACAGCATCGACTTAAATATTTTAGAAAAAAAATCCAGTTTGGGGGGGAGGGGGGGAGACTACGTTACCAGACTTTGGGCTGGTTTATGCAAAAGCTCGGAGCTCGGACGAGCAGCTTAGCATGAACTTGCACCTGCCCTCATTGCTGATTGGTCGGAAAGGAGAAGGCAGAAAGAACGTCACAAGGTCATTCTTCTTTCCGACCAATCAGAAATGAGGGCAGGTGCAAGTTCAAGCTTTTGCAGTTTCCCTCAGTTTAAACGACGTGTCGTTTAAAGGCCCATACAGCACTTGTATTTTTTTCTGTCGAAAAAATTCATTATCCTCAAGATAGAGAAGAGTGATGTGTCTGTGTGTGTACGTACAAGCGTGCGACTGTGATTGGATATAACAATCGCGCGACGAGATCCCTCTCTGGATCTCTTTTCAGCGTGCTGTATGGCCCTTTAAAAAACAACTGTTACTTGCATCAGGCTACCTACGAACTTGTCTATCTTTCCTGCTATAGAAATAAACTATATTGTAATGCAAAATAGTGAAATTATTGCCGGCCGCTGCCGGGTCATTTTTTGCCACTGCATCGTTATAAAAAAAAAGGGAGAGAAACGTACCCTGATGCAGAAGTACAAAACCACAGATCGCGAAAAGCGAATGTACAAAATAAACAAACCTACCCAAACTCTGCATTCCAATTCGATCCGCTACTTGTTCGCTTATTTCTGTGAAGTCACCAACCCCATCGAAACTCCTAGAAATATGAACGACTGTTTAACGCCTGAACACGAGGAATGTTTTAATCCACCCGCAATGCGCGGGATTGAAGATGGTTTTTGGATATTTCAAAGATGACTCACCTCAAGACGGGTCTCCCATCTTCGTGAAGGGAAGCAAGAGGATTGAAAGCAAGTAGGTGAGGCAGCGTTTGTCTTGGAAGATTCATAGACGCCTGTTCCGACTTCTGATTATTGGAAGGGGGCGCGGTCTGAGCGCGCGGTCTCAATAAGACTGGAGAAAAAAAAGAGACGTGTTTTAACAAGGACAGCACGGTGGCTCAACCGGTTAGACGCCCGGTTACCAACCACGAGACCACAGGGGCCCTGGGTTTGAATTCCGGATAAAGTATGGATGTTTAGGGCTCAGTTCCCAGAGCCCAACGAAATTGAGGACCCGAAATGGTCAATAAAACTAGAAACGCCCCAATTTGAAGTTAATAAAAAATCCGTCAAGCCTCGACGAGCGAACGGCGGGAAGAACAAACTTTTTTTAAAAAAAATCAAGGATATATTCAACAAAAGAAACCTACAGTGCTCTTTTTTTCATGAATCGTTCTTAAAATTAGCTCTCATTTCATTGTATTCGAATCGACTTATAACTATTACCTGGATGACTGGTGTCGTCAGAATCCGCGGAATCCCCACGGACTGGATGTTGCTGAATGGGTTCGAACCCGGCACTTTCGTCGGGCATGCTACGAGACGATTGAGCAGCAGCAGCAGCGGAAGCCCCGATTTTGAGAGGACTGTCCAGAACGCGAGACGGAAGAAGGAAAGACGCCGGAGGCGGTCGAGAGAGAATGCTCGAGAGTCCATTCACGGGACTGCGACTTCCTAAAATATTCAATTCATTTTAATATAAATATTATAATCCAAAATACCATCCGTCTAAAATCTAATCGGTTTCACGTCTAACCAAATGGAGTCGAGTGGTTTAGCGACCTGGTTTTCGAGGAGTAAAACCCGGCCAACTCCACTCTGGGACAGTTATGTGGGCGCTACCTGTCCGGAAAAGCGAGCCGCCCCTTTGGGGCAATTCCCACCGCCCTCCCAACAGGTTTATTAAACCTAGGGCGCCGGCTTTAAGCGATATGGGTGTGGATAAAAAAAATGCCAAAAGAGAGAAAGAATCGCCTCTCGGACAAAAACATTTTTACACTGGGCGGCCTCGGCCACTAACCTACTGCTCGTGGAGTCGAAGTTTCTTCTGCCTGTTCCGGAAGGGCGGAGAGATTTCCCACTTCGCCGTCGGCCTCCGATCTACCGGTGTCGTCTGATCTGGTGACGCTGACCGAGTCGTCGGTGTCGATGTCCAAAAGGCGTTCGGTATCCGAAGGCAGCACGTCCGTACTCCACGCCTCGCTCGCCGTGTCAGCGGTATCAACGATCTGCTCTCCCTAGAACGTAACGTTACACTTTTGACTCGAGAAATCATTTTTCCGTGTTTTGGGTCGCCGGTGCAGCAGTCTCTCCGAAATCTACTGCTTCTAGAATTACAGCTGATGCTTTGGGGGAAATCTCTCAAGGCCTCATTCACTTAGCAGCTAGTTTTAGTAGCTAGATAGAAAATGAGGCTCAAGTGACTCGTTTAGTGACTTTAGACCAATCTCTTTCCTTGAAAGGAGTCATTCAAGCTTGTTTTTATCTCTAGCTTCTAAAACGATCTGCTACGTGAATCCACACTAAAAGCATTATTCTAATTTTAAAAAAAAAGTGAAACCGAGCCAGAGTTTGGGTATCTACGCAGTAAAAAAACCGTCTTCTTACCGGTTGCATGCTCCTCCAGCTCACGTTAGGCAGCTCCAAGAGGTTCGGACCCGGGATGCTGATGTCGTCCAAATGACTCTCGGGCAAGTGCGGTTCGCTCTGTTCGACCGTTTCCGAATCACTCGCCAAGACGTCGGTGCTCCAGGTGTCGCTGACCATCGAAACGGCTTCGTCCCCTAAACAGTGGACGAATGGTTAGTACCTCGCCTTCTGTTGGCCTTGATGAGAGTGCAAATCGCTTCACTGGCTCCGAAAAACTTACCTTCGATTAAAGGTTTGATTTCGAACTTGCCAAATTTGTCGTTGATGTCTTCCTGGTTCTGTTTGGGGGTGGTGACGGGAAGCCCCAGGGGACGCTGCTCTCTTTCTTCGCCCTCTAGCTGCGACAGGGGAGTGTCTCGACCGCTCACGTTAGGCGAACCACGACCACTATGCACCAGAGAAAATACAAATACGGTATTAAAGAAGGAAATCCGTCATTATTTCAACCTGAGCTGATTTTAAAGATTATTTTAAATTAAATCTAACATCACCCCTTGATAAAAAATTTTGTTATTTAAATAATATTTACGAAGTTTTTTTGAAAAGTGCAAAGTAGCCAATCACGCGATGTTATTTTGGAATGCCATTCCAACATGGCGGACCGATCTATTGTCTTTTTGAAAACTTGTTAATTTAAATAACATTTTTTTTATCAAGAGGTAAGTAGCAATATTAGATTTAATTTTAAATAATATGTAAAATAAGCTCAGGTTGAAATAACGACGGATTCCTTCTTTAATAAAAGTAACGAAAAACTGGGTTTTTTTTAACAAAGTATAAAACGTGTTTTTTACCTAACGTTCGCAGACACCATGTCGGACAGATTGTCGTTCTCATTTTCGTTCTCCATTTCCAGAGACGACGCGACGGAATGATTCGACGCACCTTCCGAAATCGCCTCCAAATTGTCGCTGGTTCCTAAAAAAATTCATTTGTTATAAACTGCCGTTTCTCGATGGGATAATAATCTAAAATACGTTTCAAGAAAGATGGTCCCTGATAAAAACCGCTGTTCTATTCCTGGATGTCTTCGTTTGTCTTCGGTTTATTTTCGAATCGTTATTTTGTTTTGCTTTGTTGTATGTTTCCCAGTATTGCCACATTGTAAAATAAATAAATAAAATCGTCATTTAAGGATTTTAAGCCACAAAGACCCAACCACTCAAAAACGGTAAAAAATAAATTCAGGGCTTTTGTTCTTTTTTAATCATAATTCTACCCACCATTTAGAGTTAGCGGTGGAAAACGATACTTTTGTTGTTCCCATGACAGCAGAACCGAAAACAGAAATGGATCTACGTAAATAAATAAAACACGTACCGACGGAATCCTGATCGTGAGACAGAGAAAATCGCGTCCTCTTTTCGCATCCATCTCCGCCGCTCGTGACGCTGCCTTCTTCGTTCGGAAGACCTTCCAGATTCATCCTCACTCTGCTCTGTTTACTCTCCATCAACACCTTCAAATTAAACAGTAATTTTGTGCGTATTTTCGTTTAAAAATTTCCAAAATTTCATTTTGCTTCTCTCGGGAAATTTCTAAACGAACTTTTCGCAGGTAAAAATCTGGATTAATTCTTACTTTTTCTTCGGATAAAAGTCCGGGACAAGTCAGAGAACCGACGTTCAAACTGACGACGATGACGTCTTCGTTCACGGGCGTCGAATGTGTTCCGTCCTCTCCGTCGCCTCCGCCCCGGTGATCGCCGCACTCCGGACTTTCGGCGGAGCTGGGCGAGAGCATCAGGTTCGCCCTGCCCAGTCCCTTGTTAACTATCAACGAAAACAATAAATATAACTACAAATTTTCAACGAAAAACGCGGAATTCTGGGTCTCCCATAAATACTGCGCGCGAGCGCAATAATTACGATAAGTAACTACGCATGTGCGAACAGGCCCAAAATAAAGTAAATTTTGCGCACATTGTCGCTTTCGGGAAGTAATTCGGCTCGCGCGTGGAAAGTTTTTTCTCTCCCCACAGAAAGGTTGCTAGCATTAGCGTCTATGGACTTTCTGTTACTCTTCATGTTTTTTTGGTATTATATATTATATTTTTCAGAGAAATAATTATTTAAAAGGAATATAATACCAAAAAAAAACGTGAAGAGTAACAGAAATTCCATAGACGCTAATGCTAGCCAGCCAACCTTTCTGTGGAGAGAGAAAAATGATGCAAAATACTCCGCGCACTACTATCTGTGAGTGCCAATAGGAATCCAACAAACGCACCACATAATATGAATTTCTAAAATATCCCGTTTGTGACATCGGGAAAATCGCAGTGAATGAGATCTAACGTGGGTTTTCACAGCTTCCGTAAACGTTGCGTTTAACTTTTATTCTGCCTCAATTTAGTTCTCACCTTTGTTGAGGAGGTGTCTTCTGACGTTGGGGGTCGTGGGAGGGGTCGCGTTCGCGTTCGGGGTGTTGGACGTGTTGGGAGAATTCGTTCCACTCGCGGCGGGAACGGGAGGCAAAGTGCTCAGCATCGATTCGAGTATTCTTTTCTCGACCTGATCCTCCGACAAATCGTGACCAACTGTCTTCAGAAATGTTATCTGAAAGCGAATTATAAAAAACCGAGTTACAACGATCTTTTTCCAGTATCGATGAATCGATTTAACTGAAAAAAAAAAAGAAGATACTTACGAATGCCTGAAGTTCGGAAGAAGTTATAAGTGCCGCAGTTCTAACTAAACCCTGTTGTTGTTGTTGATTTACGTTCCGTTCCAGAGGACGATTCTCGACGCTTCCTTCCAACATACAATCCAGGAGTGACGACATGCAATCCTATCAACAAGAGAGAGAAACAGGTATTACGCGCGATAATGTCGTGTCGATCACAAAGGAGTCGGTGGTCGCAGCAGAAAACCCGGCCGACTCCACTCCGGGACAGTTATGTGGGCTCTAAATGTCCAGAAAAGTGTGCTGCCCCCTTCGGAGATAATTCCCACCGCCGTGGTTCCTTGAACCTAGAGCGCCGGCTTTAGGCGAAATGGGTGTGTAGGCCTAGATTAAAAATAGGATCTTTACGAACCTTCTCGAATCTTCCGTAGAGATCCAGCAACTTGGGATCGAATTCTTCCCACTTGCCCATGGCCAGAACCTGTAGGATCTGAGCAACCTGCATGAGGTTGAACCTGGCGATGTGGCTGATGGACACGTCGCACACGATGCCGTAGGGCTCCGGATTGACAATGGCCGGACAGATGAAGTAGGCGAACACCAGGTCGGCGCACATGGCGCCCACCTCCCGCACCTCCACCATCCTGGAGTTCATGACGATGCTGAAGAGCTGTCTGACCAGCCACGACAGGCTGGAGGGGAAGCAGTACATGTTGGCCTTGATGCTGGCGATGAAGCGGAACGTCAGGCTGGCCAGTTTGCTGATGGTCCAGTTCCGGTACTTCTGCAGGTTCGAGACGTAGTCGGGAGTGCCCACTTTGCCGAACCTCTTCAGCCGCTCCTGGGGCGGGAATCGAACCACCGCCTTGCTGGGATCGATGTCGAGGAAGAGCTCGTCCTCCATGAGGATCTGCATGATGGGGTCGTAGAGCGCAGCCGTCAGGAACAGCTTGGCAGGAAACAGGCCCTCGACGAAGGACTTGTACACGCGACTGAAGGCGCAGGACCCGTGGCGCAGGAGCCGGCGCGGGTTCTCGCTGACTGCGATCTGCAACTCCAGCAACTGCTTCAGCATCTGCAGGACGAAGTTCTCGTCCTCCTGCAGGATGCAGTGGCTGTACACGGCCGAGATGACGGTGCCCACCATCTGGGACATGTTCTCCAGTCCCAGCTTGTCGCCGCCCGCGAGACACAGCGCCAGCAGCTTGGGATTCTCCCGCAGTTCCTGCAGGAACTCGCCGAACGCCGATTCGCAGAATCCGAGGTGTTTGTATCCCTCCACGAACCGCGTCAGCTCCAGCGCGGCGGCCCGGCGGCAGCACATGGCGGGAGAGCACTCCGGGCGACTCAGGACGAGGCCGTCGACGTTGTGTCGCTGCTGTCGGCAGATCCAGGCGATGTGGAAGAGTTTGCGGGCTGTCTTGAGCACCTTCTCGTTCAGAACCCCCAGCTGCTGCCGTTCCAGAGAGACGAAGAGCCTCTCCTGCTTCAGGTGGACGACCAGGTCCAGCAGTTCGCTCCGCATGTCGCCAACGGACCCCATTTTAGTCGGACTCCTACAAACAAACAAAAAATATATCAGTTACTGTACGTGACAAATAATCAGGAGTTTAAAATTTGTGACTCAAATTTTAAAACGTATTTTGGATGAGGCAACACAGTACAGTACAGTAGCCTATTATAACGAACTCATTTTAGAATTATTATAAAAAAAAAAAACATTGTTGCCTGCCTAAATGTCTACAAAATAAATTAAAATATCCCAGTGTGCACTATGCCAGCAGAGAAAAAAAATTCCAGACCAGAAAATTTCTATATAATTATGTAGGCCCTAGCCTACAATCGAACCCATCCATAGGCCTACTTAGTCATGTAACCTACTGCCTACAACATTTCACAAATGATAGACAAGTAGTCATTATCAAACAGATCAAGCCTGTAGTGTTGTAAAGCTGCGCTGAAGGCCTATGGTGCAAAACATTTCAATCAACTAGGCTACAGCCACTAGCCAAGTACGTATAATCACTGACAACTCCCCCACAAAAGGTCCAAGATAAAATTGGACTCACTTCAAACTTGGAGTGAATCCAGACTTTAAATGTTCAAGTTAATTGCAATGATCCCAATTAATGACACAGAGGAGGAAAGTGACTTAATTATATCAGTGGTTTGAACATTGTAATACTCCGTATTTCTATTGCAAGCTGTATTTTGCTAGTTGCTACCAAGAGTGAAATTATTCGCTCTTGTTGCTACATAACAAAATTCTTAATAATGTCAGGTTTCCTAAGGTAATATTAAGTCTTTGCATATGGACATTGCAAAGCTGACAGCCTTTTGAATCCATTTCACACTGTGATAAGAGTTTCAACATTAATTTTTTTCCCAATATTTTGTGTCATTTATTTCAGATTTTGAAAAACCCACATAATTATGTTACCCAGTACAGTATCTGGTTAAGTCCGGTTATAACTTGAACCCCTCTTTCAACTCCTGTGGCTAGTGAAGGGAGAGCATCGGTCTGATGATCCCAAGATCCCTATATAGCCTACAATCCTACATGATCCAAAGAGGGGAGGGAGGGGGAGATCATTATTGTATTGATTTGTCCACGTGGATTGTGAATGGCCCACGGCACGAATCATTAGGTCGCAAAACAATGTCAAGATTGTTGAAATTTTCTACTTTCAGTCAGTACGGTAGGCCTACACGGTAGCCTACAAACAGTTGACATATTGTAGGTTCTAATCTTATAGCCTAATAAATATTTAAATCAACCTTTTTTAATAAATCAGTCGACCCAATGAATTTACGCCCTATTTTTGGTCCATCAGAATATTACGGTAGGCTATGTAGCCTAAAAACTGTGTAGGGCCTACGGTACGAAACCATCGCGGTGGTGCCTGTGACGTCACGAATGTGCAGAAACCCCAGTTGTGGCGAAACTGGGTTTCTGCACAATCGAGACATCGCCGGGTGAAGCCAACGGGCATGCAAAATGTCGATCGTAAAAGTTGTCCATTTTTTCTTGCATTTAACCGAATTTTAATTGATATGACCTATTAGTGCTCCAATTTTTTCGCTTGTTTTTAACTTTTTAACGGTTTAAAGTCACTCACCTCGATTCAACTGACGTAAAAAAGATTTAGACACAATTTTCCATCATTATTTTACGTTTTTGCTCTTGTAAATTCAATAATTAATCACTTTTAACAGAATGTTCAAGGAAGAAACTCCTCCTTCCTGCAAATACCCGCTTACTAAGCGCTCCGGAAATTAGAGGTTGTGGAGAGCGCCGCATGACAACTGCTGAAGCCGCCAAGTTTGAATGCACTCGCGGAATTGGAGCTAAAATACTCTTTAATTCGTTATATTCCGATCACTTTTTATTCTATTTCTCTAGATCTCATATCGTGAGGTCTATTAATACAGGACGTAAAGTGTACTGTTATCCAAATGAAGAGAAATGTGAGAAATAAAGTCACGAGCACGGAGCACCTGCACCTCCGAGAAAGCCTAGTAAACCTAGCATTTTTTTTTTCTTTCCGAAAAATCGAATTGTAGAGAAAGAAGAAAAAAATGTATGAATAATTTCATTTTACTTACTCAGCAGCTTCTTGCATACGTTATAGTCACTCACGGTGAAGGGCCTCTTCAGATCGCCTATTCAATTCGTAACTTAATTAAAAAATTAACGCATCGACGCAGATTTTAATAGAACTTATTTTATTATATAAGCAATTGAAAATATGATCAGCTAAGCCCACCATTTTCTGATATTTTCTGTATACATAATTTTACGTAATATATTATATTATCTCAATACTATCTTTATTCAAAATTTGAGAGAAAAAGGCAATTATAGAGAAATTATTAATTTAATTTACATACGGTAATTATCATATAGGTCTATTATAAGATCAAACCAAGTGCTATATTAAATGGTCATTATGAAATATACAGTGTTTATAATTTTATAAATAAAGCATTCAAAATAAATCTTAATCTTTATAAAATTAATAAGCGAGAAATAATTATAAACATTACCGGTATAAACTTTTTCGATATAATTGTATGAGAGCTAAATGGCCCTATTTATAATGTGTTTTAGCTCTATTAGTAAAAATGCAACCTCTGGATCAGCACTTAGGTTTTTTAAAAACCGTTCTTCTTTAATTATTGGATTTAATACCATATTTATTTCGTCAACTTTTGACTTACCAAATTACCATGATATATATTGTTTAAATAAACTACAGGATGATTTTAAATTTACTAAATTATCTCTATTATATAAGATATTTTATTTTAAAAGTTTTTAGTAAAAATTTTGTTAATTATTTTCATAAGCCTCGTCTAATTAGAAAAAGTTGTCTCTATATTCTGTCTGGATTTCTAATGTTTTTGAGAGAAAATTTTCAAATCTTTCTGATAGCTTTTTTTTTCGAATTCAATCACATTTCAATTATCAAAATAGTTAATTTTTATATTGAAGCGGCGATATCGAGATATAAATGTAAAAAAGGATAATATACATGAAAAATACTGAAGTATTTTGACTTTTAAATATTACGAGAGTAAAATGCGCCCGACAGTTTGGTACTGGCGCATTTTTTAAAAAATTATATTTACGCACGACTGTAATACTGTAATTTGTTGTAAAGAAAGGAATTTTTCTTATTTATAATAATTTTACCAACAGAAAAAAATTCTCTGTGGGTTTCTATTCGTTTAGCATTTCGGATAGTTTCTGCAGTGTAAAATAAATTAGTAATAAAATAAAAAAATATTTACATTACTTTTTACAAATTAAATAAAACAAAAATGGACCTTTCTAGAAAAAATGTATAGCGTGATTTTATTATAAAATAAACATAAAACAAAAAATATATAAAGATTTCATAATTATTTACAGAAACAAATCTTAAAAAAAAACCATGATATTGTGAATTTTATGAATTAAGCGTTATATAACTTTAAAAGTATATATTTTTGTAACAAAAATGAACATAAAATTCAAACGAGTGGCAATGTAACCTAACCTCAACTGCAATTCCAGATAAATAAAATCGTAAAAGAGAAGTAAGAATAATTAGAATACTATCAAACCATACTTTCAAATTTATTATTTTCTGCATCCTTTGAATCTACCAGGACAGTGTTTCATTTTTTCATAAAAATTTATCCAGTAGGCCTAATATTCCTGATAAATACAAATCAGTATTTTCTTTTCTACCAGCAAGGTACCACGAGAAATTGAGAGATAATTCAGGCGTCCATGTATGATAAAATTCAAAGAATTATTACAAGTTATTTAGTTCAAAATAATGTATTATTATTATATCGACTAATATGATTGATAAATAACTTAAAATTAAGCTATGATTATTTACAAGTAAGTTATGCTTTAAGAGGTTATACAAAAGTATCGTAGTCCTTTTGTAATCGCTATAGTATTTGCTAAAAAAAAAAGATAAAAATGGCACTTTTACAAGGTTCTACTTACATTATATATATATATATTTTTCTTACTAATCAGAATATTTGTTACATAAGTAGAAGTTTAAAAAGCTAATCCTCTGGGTCATTATATCCACACTAAAATTCGAATAAAAAAAATGGTGTTTAAAAAACCAAAATCTAGTCACTTTTTCTTTCATACTTTGCTCGATTATGCAAAGTACAGTACGCAATGACGAGGTACGTCTGTTGCTGGTTGGATATAAAATTATGGAAGCATTTGGGCAAGTCGTGTTTTCGCAAGGAATGGGGTGCACGCTGAGGTGATCAACAACAATTTCAACATACACAGTTGAGTTGAAAAGGGATGATAGACTAATCCATATTCCCCTTTCTCTCACATTTCTACAATAAAATGTGAATTCTCCGATCCCTTTTACAACTTTGTAAGTTGAAACTGTTGCTCAGTACAGTTGTTTTACGCGAAATACGGATATTTTCTTTTCTGTGGCCACAAGGCAAAAGGGGACAAAGTCCACTTTTTATGATTTTCCAGAAAAAGCAAAAAAAAAAACCTTTTTGTGTTAAAATTTAAATTCTATAATATTAAACAACTAGAATTGGTGTAAAACAACAGGAAAGT
>JAQFYH010000579.1:0-11908 GCA_034694405.1 Scolopendrellopsis subnuda
AGGATGACACTAACGCCATCTGTGGACCGTTTTTAAGTCGCTGCAGTGATTCCGACATTGTACACACAGAGTCTATACTCTATAGGAACATGTAAATTCTTACATTAATTCTTGCTTATACGTAATGTTAGAAAACGGAGACATTGATTGCTACATTTCGACAAATTAAAAAGTCAAAGCCCTGAAACTTGAAAGTTCATCCTTTCCTGAAGAATCTTCATTAATTTCGCCCCATCCCCATCCCCATCCCTTCCTAAGGAGATTAAACCTCTCCTTCGTTTGCATTTTATATCAATACAATATTGCGCTACATGTTACATCTAAAGAAGAATACGAGAATGAACATAAACTTACCTTGCACGCTTCTTTCATTTCCTAAAACAGAAAAAAAAAATAACAACGTTAGTTAACAGATTTATTAAAGATTAATTTATCAATACAGAAAAGAATATTTAATTTACGGCATCAGAAAAGGCAACCATATTTTACAAGTGGTTCAATCCCGTGTAAATAAGAGCATATATTTTTATTGGTGCAGTTTTTCCTGTGTTTAAAATTCTGCATTATTGTTTACGTACTTTTGAAATCGATTTTGGAGTCTGCGTGTTATAATTCTTTTTAATTTAATATTATTTGCAGTTTTTTCGTCTAAAGTTTTTCTTTACAAAGTTAAAATAAATAATTCATTTTTTAACGTTTTATGCGAAGAAAAAATTCGAAAATGTCGTAAATATTTAAAATAGCAAACAGTATAGGGTAAAACTGTATAATACACGTACGATGCGACACAATTTGATCTTGCAATAATAATATGATACCTGCAGGAAATAATAACATCACCGCGGATGCTATATTTAAATTTTAAACAAGAAATGGTACCGTCGGTGTAATAATATATTCTATGATCCTCCGCCCACGCGTTTCGTACAAATACGAGGAAGGAGTATACCAGCTGCAGTCGATATTGTTCCATAGTCTTAAAAAATGGCTATTAAGGCTTATGTTTCAAAAAACAAAACGATTATATCCAAAAAGTGTAGTCGGATTGGAATTGGTGTAGCTATTGGTATACAACTATAAATTATATAGGTTTCTATGCCTAGTCACACCATTTGTATGACTAGTATGAGCTATACACCGCGATTCAAAATAATGTTCGTACTCTTCCAATAACATCAACAGGTTTTCCAGATGATACACAATATCATACCAATATGAAGTATGTCTATAATATTTAGTAATTAATTGAAATCAGTTAGTCACGTAAGTTGAGGTCTAAATTTAATGAAGCTTTTCAAAACTATCATTGCGACGTGAGCTCGAAGCTATTCCGCACGATTGGAAAATTAGAGCAGGAAGTGATTGATAGACTAATACATTCGGAAAGTTTACGTTCGCTTTCCTAATAAGCATCTTACTCTACCCTCCCAATCTCTGTCCAAGCAGTGTCCAGCCTATGCCTATGGAAATCACGTTGCATCTGTGCAGAATGGAGAAAAAGAAATATTACAGATGCACTGGAAAATACGGCAGATTTTGAGACTCGTTCTTGTTTCCGTGAAGGCTCTGTTCAAGTAGATTAGCATACTTTTCAAGCCGTTGTGCACGTTCTCTCTTCGCGTGTATTTTTGCACTTTAAAGTTCGTTAGGGTGATAATAAATCACGGCTTTCTCTGTTATCGACCGTTCCAGTCTTCGATTTTAATTTTAAAATACATCGATCCTGTAAATTTTCTCGACGATATTAAAAGAGTATAATAACACGTAATTAACAAGCGCGTTAAAAACCGCCCCTCGATCATTAATTGTTCCTTTTTCCCAGTTCCTGATCGGAAGAGAATCGATTTTTTGCAAAGTTGTTGAGAGATCTATGGTTTCAACACACGAAACATTAAATGTTTATACAACATCAAGTCAACACCGAACGGATTGGAAGCGGTTGCCCCTGGCAACCAGATCAATCCGAAAAAGGTTCTATATGCGGAGGGGAGGGAGTGGCTCTGATTTTGATGGCTGTTGACGAAAAACAAAAAAAATCGGTCGTTTCCAAAGCAGTTCAAAATCCTTTTTATTTTGTTTATGTACCGTAATGTTTTTTATTGAAAACGATATCGTTTATTTATTTCCGATATATAAAAGAAAACAAATTTTCTTCCGTTATTTTTTGCATAATCGTGTCAACTTTAGACCATCCTTTCGGGTAGAGGAGTTGCTGTTGTCCATGAAGTTAGGTACGGTATATTATGCTAAATTAATATTGCAATTCTATTACATTTAAATTGCCTGGTAGTCAGGATGGAAATCCAGCACTTCCAAAAAAAAAATGGATTGGAAAAGTTTTCTATTTTTACTGTAAGAGAAATATTCCAGAAAGTAAATGAAGTATAAAACCAAAATAAGTTCCACCGAGGCCGAGCCAATAAACCTCCCGCTCCCCTCAGACTCCGTCTCCAATTCACATCAATCCACAAATATATATTTTTAAAATTTCAGCAAGATTATCAACGAAGGAACAGCTTTTCAATGATGAAATTATTTTACTCCTACAAGTCCTATTGTCACAAAATCACGGTTTAAAACCCACCCGACATCACTACGACATAATACAGCACACTGAAGAACTCATCTTATATCAGGTTCATAGGGCCCCCGAATTTACTATGTGATTTGGGGGAATAAGATAAAATGGTCGATAGGCTGTGGTAAAGATTCTACAGTATCCACGCACGGTAGCGTACGAACTTCAAATCATGCATATTAGTAGATAATATTATACTCATGCAATATCAGCACCAAATCGATATATCGATATCGATAGATTTTTTTCATGAACAAAAAGAACTTGCTTTTACAGTTGTGCGTTTTTCCTGCCGTTAACACATTCCCTAATGTGTTTGACAGTTTTATATGTTCTGTATAAGCAATGGCATAAAAGCTTCAATAGAAACCCCGGGTTGTTTTATATACATAATTAATATCTGACACTGGTTGCTTTTGCACGCAATCGCCAAAACCAACAAGGTGTGTGTGTGCATTTACCGGCGACGACACCTGTTTTTACACCTAAGTGTACATTACGCATTGTACTGTCGATTGCAGCGAAACACGGACACTTTTGAGTGAACCGCGCGTTTGACGAAATGCGAGAAAAGGAAAAGAGACCTTTTACTTTGGAACTGAAGTGAACGAGTATTGTGCAGCATAGTAATAATATTTTTGATTGTAAATATAAAAAATATTGATATGTTTAAAAACTGATGATGAATTAGTAAGACTTATTTAATATTATGCATGTTTCAGGTTATACCCTTCGAGTCGAGGTTTCGAGCCAGCACTTCAACGTATTTCTGTGAAAGGAAAACATCATCTGATTATCTTTTTAATATAAACAGTAAACTTTCTTCTGGAAATACAACAAAAATTACAATGCAATCTGGTGCTTCTACATCAATTGCATATCATCTCTAAAGCCGGTGCCCTAGATCCTCTTAACTTGTTGGAAAGACGGTAGGAATGCATAAATTGGCTAAATGTTCTACAAAAGCAGTCACTCATATAAATATGACACCGTTGGTGACTTGGTTTTTTTACCCGCGCGCTCTAACAAGTCCAATATGATGCCGAAAACGACGGAACACCATATTATTTATCGAATTTCAAAAGTCGCTGAAAAGTCGTATATGACGCTTGTGCTGAAACTAGCCTAAAATATTGTGCAAACTGCAGAGTTCACAATATTATTTTGGATTTTCCTTCTACCTCGGGATAAAATGTTCATTCTTATTTTGTGCAAAGGGAAAAGAAAAGAAAAATGGAAGGGAAAACATATCAAATGCTACAGCAATATGGCCAATTTTTATCAAAGCATTCTGTGGATTTAAGTAGTTTTTACAGCTCCGGACTAGTTTAAACACCGTGTATGTTGTATGAAAAACAAAACCGTAAGTTGGAACATGGTAATATCTAACGTTGTTAGTGTTTCATTACTGTCAAGATACGAAGTAAAATATTAAAAATTCCTGTCGCTCTTATCTTCATCGCGCATTTTCCCAAGGGGTTGTTGATAATTGTTATAAAAACCGGTTGTAATGCGTTTAAATTCACAAATGCAAATACGAGTTATTCAGCCGTGCATAGTAAACAGCGAAACAGGCTAAACCATGTGCATCAGGGAGTAACGGAAAATCTTAACACGTGTTCGTTATAAAGCTCTTCCTAGTTTTTCTTCTTCTGATAACACTTGGATATGCTTACAGCAAAGATAGCAAAGTAAGCTTCTAAATCTCGCAAAATGTAATTCCACTTACAGCTTCTAATTTCTTTCTAACTTCTTCTATGAACACTGCGCGTCCTTTGGAACACTTTATTGCAAAAACAGTCTTACAACGTACAAACATATCTTCGTACAAAGACAATACTGAAAACATTTATGTCAAACCCGTTTGACCACAAACATGGTGAATTCTGATGGAGACATTTTGCTTCCCACCATGTTCGGTGGAACGTTGGGTTTGCACTATGATGAAAAAAAAAAACATTTGGTGTAATAATTTTATAAAAATTAATAAAAGAAACAACGAACATGCGTATTTACTATCATAGGGATTGCTTGATTTGCATATTGATTTAAATTTTTCTTTTTATAAATATCTTTAATCTTTCAATTTACATTTGCTACATCGTCGACGAGTGCGAAAATGAAGTGCGTAAAAAGTTGTCGAAGACATCCATAGCTTCGTTTTCACCTTTTATCGCGTCTGTCATTTTTGCAATCAGCATTTAAGGCGAGCAATTTACCAAAACATACGAGGCGGAAATAATGCAATCGATAATCTCAAGGTATATGAACACTCTCTCTGGTTTTACGAATGAAGAGATAGTCATCAACCCTCCTCCCATAAGGTTAGAAAAACAGATAGGGTGCAATTATTTTTATTATTATTATCTGTGCTTTTTCTTAATGTAAAAATGACAGAAAAAACTGCAATCATTTGCGTAAGAAGTAAAACCGACTGCAAATTTATATTATCGATAATCAGACGAAAACAAACTTTGAATATCTTATAAAATAGATTTGAATATAATGGTAAAATAATTCTGGCTAGATGGGAGTTTATGTTACAAACACAATCTTCTCCTACCAAATTCTTTATTTTTTTATAAATTATAACTTGTAGCCACTTTTGAGTGAGTTTCCATTGCCGTTCCACGGTTCCAGTAGTTTTATTCGATCTACTGTATCATTCTTAAAATGTTACGAAAAAGAGAGACTGAGGGAGGTTCGATCTTTTTTAAACTTCATTCGAACAGTGTATTCGTAATGGAGTTTAAAATATTTATTACCCATTCGAAGGTTACCTGCACTTGAAATTCTGAGGTACAACTGTAGGTACAACTGTTAGAGAACAACAACAACAAAACAGGGGATTATCCAAAAAATGCGTATTAAAAGACCATTGATGCTTTATCCTCATCAGCTCAGTAAATCAATAGTTCATCATAGCAGCATAGCGAGTAAAATAGTACTTGCAAATAATAAACGTAAAAAAACAGACAGTCATTCCCTATTCAGACATTACTTTTCTTGTATTCACTTTTACTGTTACAATAAATCACATACAAATTCAAGATCATACAAATATGTTAATATATCTAACTCTGACATTATTTTGATTACCAGAATATATCTTTCGAATTAAAAAAAATATCCTAATTATTCCTCCAATATTCTTTCATTGGTTAACCCCGAATACTGCCGGAAACAGTCGCGCATTTTTGTAGTAACAAAAGGAATTAATAATTTTACCACCAGTCTATTAATGCAAACAGCAAATTACTTATTTTTACAACACAGTACGGTGTAAAACAAATTCCTTAAAAAAAAATTGGGTTGCTGCCTCCTGAACGTGAGAATGGAAGCTTCTCCCAATATACCGCGTATATATGAAAGGCAATATGACGGGGCCTGTTGCTAGGCAACCCAGGAGAAGATGGGTATATAGCCTGCGAATAAAACAAATATCGCTTGTTCGCCATCCGACGGGGGAGATCGAAGACGATAATAAAACGAAGCAAAATTGATAAAAAGGTGACAATATAGAGCGATAAAAAATATATTTATTAGTGGTGAAATTATATAATCCTTGTTCGAACCTTGTTCGAAAGATTGATGGATTGAAAATTTTGCGACTGCTTCCTTGCGTTTTTTTCTGAATGACAAAACAGATTGGCTGCTGAACTGATTTAAACTCGGAATGGATATAATAAACGTTCTCCTCTTCGAGAGAAAACATGCAGGGTCGTTCAACGAAGAGTTACTTTCCCCAGTACAGAGTGGTGTTTGCTATTCTGCTGTTTTATCACACACTTTAAATTGTTTGTTGTAAAGAAGCACTTTCTATCACATTTTTATTAAGATAACTTACCCTGAGTAATTCATTTGCATTGTGCAGAATGATTTTTTAAATCTTGTTTCTTTTAAAATATTTTTATATCGAAAGCCAAAGAAGAGCAAAATATATTCAAGAAATCGCACAAAGAAACATTTCGTTGCAAGGCTAAAATGGTATTTAAAACCCTCGCATTGAGTTGTAGTTTATACGTTTTCTAAACCTAAGAAGAACGGGTAGACTTCACAATCCCGACCCTTTCCTGTGTTGTCGGTAGTTTAGCTTTGCGACACCGCACCTGATCGTTAGCGGGTAAAAAAAATCCGGAATGTAATTGACCTGCGTGATCCTGTTGAGTAGCCTGAAAGGTTGATAACCCAGCGCCAACCCTAGGGTCATCACCAAGGGCTGGTGAGCCCATATGGTAAACAAGAATCCCCAAGAAACTATCGAACCTAGTGTGTATTTCGTTATTTATAAACAGAAAACAGAAAACAAATTATTTCATTAGAATATTTCTAAAAGCGTTGCTAAATTTCTCTCAGAATCAATATGAAACAAAAGGGAGATTAAATTTGTTGACACAGTTTCGAGGACCATCAACATTTCGAAATCTATGCACTCTGTCAAATTCGTCTACTGAATAATCATTTAAACAAACCAAAAGGTTGCCACCGAAATGTCATGCGTTGAGAACTGGATAGATGAATAATTTTATAGATTTTACAAGTGATGCTGAAGGGGGGAGGGGTGTTGCCCGGCACTAATCATACTGTAGAAGCAAGTCTTTCATATGAAAATCTGAAGAAATGGTATTCATTTGCAAGCCATCACTATTTCTGCATTTACTCAACTAGTGTCCACTCCAGGCGACCCAAAGGAATATTACTAACTTATTTCTTCGTGGGTTAATAGATTTAGTAAGTTTCCTCAGATCACCATAGTTTCCTTTGCTGTTGTTCGATTATAGCGCAACAAAAACAGTGCGTAAACACTTTAGTGCCAATTGAACACCATAAGCAATGTACCAAAAATGTTAGTACAGATTGAAACAGTTTCTGATTGGTGCGATGGCTATCGATTAAGCTTGAGAACATGTTTTCCTTCTCTCCGATATTTCTGATGTGGATAATTTTTGCCACGAAAATCCCCCATCATTCAAGAGAATGGAGAGAGTGTAATTTACCGCGATGTCGAGATTACATTTTCGTAAGAGGGGGAGACCAGGCATTTCATTTCCTTCTCTGCGCCAAAAGAGGCAACCACCTCCTGCGAGAAACGTAGATATCAACGTGGCCTCTTACAGAACAAAGTTCTATAAATTATGCGAGAGTCAATAACGTTCGTAATATTAAAGTTATGCTGCTGCCACAGAACATCAAACTGTAACGACAACGTATTCGCCAGATCGAATCAAATTCAGTGCAAGCTACGTTATAGCGTTGTAATGGGCCTTTTGACTCCCGAAAGATATTATTCGAGAAATTGTGATAGTTGATCAAGAAACCCTGGTCTTGACCCTGAAGTAAAAATTAAACACAGCAACAATTGAACGGCCGAAGTGAGATAGTCTCTTCAATATTATGCGCTTTACTGCGTAAGTTATGCTTATAAATGCGTGTCATTGGTTGATTCCTGCCTTCAAAAATACGTTGCAAGATAACGCAGTATTGACAGTGCAAAGCTGCTTCGGTGCGAAGTGAATATTTCTGATGCAGGAAGACACTAAAAATATATTTTTTTCCTGTCCAATTTTTGACACAATGGATTTAAATTTCCGGTATAATATTCTGCAAAGAGGAAGAAGAGATCGTAGTAATTCCCGAGTTTTTCTCTCTCTCTCTCTTTCGCTCTAGAAAAAGGGGCAAAAAAAAAAACGCGGAAGTTACTGTAACATGATTGATAGACGAGGAAACACGTTACCATGGCAACCGAGATTTTGGGGGAAGAAAAATAAAATGAAAAGAAGAAGAAATGACAATCCAATATAATAGAATTGTAACGCACAAAGATATGACGAAACTTTAACTTTGTAAAAACATTAATCATTTCCTAAAATACCCTCGAATCGCGTGGAATTCGATTTACGTTTTGAAACATTTCGCAGATTTTAACGTACTTCCAACCTAATTTTTATTTATAAAGACAGAATTGTACAATCGTATGAGTACATATTAAATGCTACCGGTGCAATCTGGAATTTTCTATTCATCTTAATGGTGTTTTGTCTTTTCCAAGATACACAGAAGCTGTTTAAGAACATACAGTACAACAACGTACTACATTATATACGTACCTTGGATATTTAAACTGATAGGAAGTTACAATATACGTATTAACTAATACTGGTATTTACTGGATTTGGGGAATATACTTTTAGTACTTTTAGTTTAGTTACTTTTGGTTGGAATGGAGAGGAAACAGTCTCAAGATTTAAAAAAAAGCAACAGCAAAAACAGCACAAAGCACCGGAAAATAATAATGCTAACAGAATATATAATCACAACCAACACAACTCAACTTGTGTAGCTAAAGAAAAGTAGAAAGTGTCATCGTTTCTCAAAATTAAACTCCATGATCAAAAAAGAATGCCAAAAAAGAGATACGTATTAAGAAATCCTCACAGGGAGAATGATTTACCGGGGTTTTGCTGTGCGCGCTTTATTTTTAATGCTATTATCTCGGATATCCCAAAAAAATAATTATGATAATTATGTAAAACGACTTTTGAAATGCACTGTATACGACGAGATATTACACTATACACCGGGAAATATACACAAGACAAAATTTTTGAAGCGCAGAGTGCAAAAAACAACAAAACAACGAACATCGCAACAGTAAAAATACAACTGAAAGAAGAAACAATATAAATTTTTGTCTTTATTAAAAATGAATGAAAAAAAATACTTTTCAAGATATCCCCTATAGCCACGCACGATGTATTTACAGTGTGATTATTTATTTATGTTTTATTGTCTCATCCGCATCACCAAGTTGTGCTTCGCCCATTTTCTCTCATCCGTACGCAAAGATGAAATTAAATTAAGAAATGTGCAAGAAAGCAACCTGCTGCTGCTGCTCCCCCAAGGCCCAGCACGTAAATTTTACGAAATTAAAACCATTGTGTAACTTTAGAATTATACCGACTTTTCTCCGCGCATCCTTGAGCTCGGTTTGCACGCTGCTCGGTTTATATCTGGTCTAAACAGAAAATGATCGACCTGCCGGTTCACAATAGACGGATTTTAGTGTAGTTATTTGATAATCGAAACACGTATAAAAAGATACTTTTTGGTAACGAGCGAGAAAACTAATAATTTTCAACAACAAAAAACCGGAACTTCGTTTTTCAAAATTTAATATTAATGAGATAATCAGAAATCGATATGCGACATGGCAAATAACACTAAATTCATACATCGTCTATACAATTTCTTGTGAGTAAGCGATCATTCAAGGATTACTAATCACCCGTTTGGGCTGACAACGGAAGAAAGGGCACCCACACTGCCATACCTAGTCCACATTTTCCCGAAGAAACATAGGCCTACGTGTTTTAGGGTGAACATGAATAAGTTATACGCAGAATACATTTGAATGGTAGTCGAATAACCAAATTGTCCTATCAGTCACCGAAAATTACTCAAAGTCTAATGATTTATCTACACCAGTATGTAAATATACTTTGCGGATAACACGAAACGATAAAGAACATGAACTCTTGATATACTCTGTAGTTACAATTCCCCTTCCCCTCTCAAATATGGGATAATAAAATAATATTCACGGGCTCTCTCTTTCAGGGAAACTATTGCGAGTAAATAAATCGACTGAAGTGCAAAGTCAATGTTTGATTTGGTAAAAGCCGGAGATAAAAATTCAAATTAATAGATTGCGGGTTCGTCCTGATCATCGACCAATCGCCCCCCTTTATGATGCTTCGTCGAAGGAATGTACGCAATAAGGGTATTCAGGACTATAATTCCCAGGGTGGACTGGTTAATTGTTGGTAAATCTGCTTTAAAAAGAGTGGGATTAGTCTCTCTGCTCATAAAGAACAGAGAAACAACCACACGTTAACTAGGAAAGTGTCAATTACATATTCGGAGATTTTGATTCCAGCCAATGAGTTAATTTTACTAAAAACCTAATTGAAAGAACTTCGTATTTCGATGGAATAATCGCTAGTTATAATGAATTCCTATTACGGAGTACATTCGAATACAAGACCCTCTTTATTTTGTCGCTACCGTTTGATCGTTCATGGATTTTTTTTTTTCTCAAAACAAAGAAAACAAATTTACAGTTAGTTCAACCTCTCTCATCTCAAATTATAATATTCTACTCTGTATAATGTCTGTGATGACGTTTGGACTGTGTTTATAGATAGTACCGACCGTTGTGCAGCAACTGCTTACATTCCAGGAAAATCTTGTAAAAGATTGAACTGTGCACGATGTATTCAATAGGATTATTGGGAGGAGAGAAGATTGTCCTCATATCATAACATATTTTCTCTTCAAAAACATTTTTAAAAATATTTTCGCATTAAACGTTGAATACATTTTATATGGAATCTCTGCGTTGATTCAAATTGATACAGGAACTTTATTGTCTATATTGTTTCTTTCTTTTTTCCTTGATAATATCCTCCAATCTTTTCTTTTTGTTTCCACATCCAATCTCTCTCTCTCTCTTCATCACAGCAAGAGCAACCTATTTTCTCTTGTGCTCAAGTGTTTCCTTCCCCTCCTTTCAAAACACATTATTATTATATTTTAAAAACAATATTATCCATTACAATTTTCGTCGTTTCAAGTTTCGCACTCTCTTCACACTTCCCCCAGCATTTTCCTCTAGTTTTTTTTTTATTGAAATTTATCGAAATAGTAGTTACAAAATAATCTTTTAAAACCAGAAGCAGATTCAAACTCAAATCCGCTCCATCACTTGATAGATTATTAGATAATTTTTAATTCATTTTACCATAGATCTTCTTTTGGTAACAGGGGAGCATTAAGTAAAGTAAAGCTTCGTGTTTTGTTGAAAGCAAGTCCGGTTGAAACGCCCATTTAAGGGACCAACCCCATGAAAAACAAATTAATACGTAAATTATCTCAAAATCATCGTACAACAGACAGGTATATTTTATTATTGTGCTGACATTTTATTTATCTCAGCTACAAAGTAGTTTCATCTGCTCGTTTCCTAGTTCCCTGGTTCTATTCGTTCCACGCACTGATCTTTCATATCGTCGCATTGTCACGAAAACTATCGATTAGAACTTTAGATATCTGGAAGATAATGATAACCATCTTTCTATCAGCTGGTTAGTATTAAATCGTTAATTTTGAATACCATTTTATCGCTATTCATACAGGCGCATTCTCAATATGGTGCGAAATAAAACTCAGAGGTAATACAGGACCGGCATTCTGGTGTCCCGTAACGAACTTCGTTAGCTAACGAAGTAGGTTATGCGCATGCGCGGGCAGCTCATAACGAACATTTCTAGA
>JAQFYH010000580.1:0-11905 GCA_034694405.1 Scolopendrellopsis subnuda
TACAATTTAAAAAGGATCAACATCCGTAGAACTCTGAATTAGTTTTGGATTGAATACATTTTTATTAGCTTAATAAAACGGTCTGTTTTATTGGGCGTTTTGGAAACAGTTTCTGGAATTAGGAAACATTGACGAGATGAAAAAACAACAGAATAACGTTTAGAGTGTTTTCCTTAGAATAATCTAAAACTTATTTTTTTTTTCCAGCTGGAAGAAAAGTTGACCGTGTGCGTCATGGACTGGGAGCTCAAACACGGCCGACCTTTCACGGTGGAAGGGAAAAATTATCTGCAGTTCGTGAAGGAGCAGTGGGACGAATACAACTGCATGAAAGAGAACGAGAAAGCTGAGAAGGTAACCCATCCTACTGTCACTTTTTTATTTTGAGGAAAAATTCCGGTTTCATTTCTCTCTCGAGGTCGAAAGATTGGCGACTTTTCTTCCTTTAGGAAATTCTGCAGAAATGATTCAGATGTACAGAATGATTCAGAAGTACTGCTAACAACTAACAACCTGTCCAATCTCTACGTGGATGTACTTACGGCAACAGTCGATGGATACACAAGAGTTAGCAACACAAGATCGTTCGTCGATCGAAAGTCGTAGTTGAGGAAACTTCCGCTACGTGATAAACAGAGCCGTGCAATGAGCCATAGACAAACATCTGGTGTATTTTATCTATGCGTGTATATATCAGCGGCCACACATAGAGAGAAAATTAACAGATCTCGAGCGTTCTGCACAAGCAGCGCCACCGCGCGTCATCATAGAAAATAACTAACTTCGATTGTCGCTGGTTTCAAAATGTAACATTGGTTCCAATACAGAGTTGCTAACTCTTGTTCATCTATCGACTGTTGATTGTAACTAAGGTCGTGTCTAGTCTGTCTGCATATCATTTCTGAAATTTATAAGAATTTTTTACTAGGGCTTTATTAAAAACCATAACTTGTTTGGTTTTTATTTTTATAGAATAACAAAATAAATGTTTGATGGTGAGTTTCACATACGATACCGAGAACTAAGTTTATATCCCGATGCACAACTTACCGGACGGTCCGATCAATTTTAGCTTTATTATCTGTAGATCAGAATGAGTGCGAAACGGGACGCCAGAGGTTTATCTACTAGTAATATTGTATCTAGTAGATTATGTAAACATTCATTCATTCTACCATTTCTGCTTCTACTTATAATATGAAGTAACTTATGCGAATGCAGCTGCAGAGTTATACCGATTATAAATAATTTACAATAAAATAATTATCATTATTCTAGCTTGGTTTATAATTTTTCTGGATGGACAAATTATCAATGTTCGTCAATTAGCGCGTCATAGAATGACAAAATCACGACGGTGGCTGCGATATAAAACCACGAATGTAGATAAGTCCAAGGAAGTAGATAAAACCATAAGCGAATCGCTTATGATAAAACCAAGGACTGAGGATAAAACTCACGCAATGATTAGATTAAATGTGGTAAGAAACCTGCAACTTTGTGAGACTGTGAGTATTTTACAACATTCATTACGGTATTACAAGACTGGACAAAAAAAAAACGAAACTTCAAATTCATTCCACCATAACAGAATTTCTTTTGATTGATTTGAGAAGTTTGAAAAAATAACAGACGTTGGATTACTAATTGTAAACCTTTCTGTACGGAAACGAATTCGAGGACTCCGATACGAAGACTGGTTGCTACAGTAAAATAAAAATGTTGTCGTTAAGAGTAAATGCACCAAATCGTACAATATACCTGGACGATTGCCCTTGGATGGAGGAAGTTCGTCAGAAACTGATCGATGTTTTTGAAGATGATGCAGAAACGTTGACCCGTATTTTGTTCTATTTGGACGAAGAAGACAGAACTTACAATCAAGACGGCGAATCTAGAGTTACTCCCGCTTTGAAATCTTTGAAATCAACTCTACGTTCCGACGCTGCGTTCAAGATGTACTCCCAGCGATTGGCAGAGGACACGAAGAGAGCCGACAGGGACACGTCTTTCCGCGAAACCATGAACATGGTTTACGAAGAAATGATGGATTATTCGGAAGAACGTTTACCGGACGACGCTTTTCAAAAGTTTGACTATAACCGACTGATTAACGTTAACGTCGCCGAAGTTTCCGGTTTTATGGGGCTTGCAAATGTGTGGGATTTGATTTCAGCGTCCACTCGAAAACACATTCTCCAGTTGATCCCGAAAATAGTAAAAAATAAGCAATTCCTGCTCTCGGTGGATGAATTCGTTGGCCTCTTCAGCAAAGGTGGCGGCGACCTCGTGATGGTCGGATTGGCGGCCGTTTATTTGAGCCTTTACGCGATCATGAACATCCGTCGTTGGTGGAAGGGAGAGATCACGGGGAAGCGATGTTGCAAGAACATCGTAGATTCCATCTTTACAGTTGGAGTTGGAGCTGGAGGGGGTTTGGGAGGGGCCGCTGCGGGAGCCTCTGTGGGCGGACCAGTGGGGGCTCTGGTCGGTGGTGTCGTGGGTGGGGTAGCTTCTTCTCTGGCGGCGAATTTCTTGATCGATAGATTCACTCAGTTCGTTTTCGGAATTCCAAAAGAGGAATCTTTGGAAAATGCGTACAATTTCTTCGGCGTAAAAATGAGCGCGTCCAACAACGAAATCAACACGGCTTTCCGACGACTGTGTCTGCAACACCATCCGGATAGAGGAGGGAAAAGCGAAAACTTTTATTTGGTCCAAATCCACATGACAGTTGTCAAACTGGCCAGAGGAGAACTATCCTCTCCCCAGGCTGCCACTCATGGGCTGGCGCCACCTGACACCCCGCGGGCGATAGAGTGGCGAAAAACAGAGTATGGGAGTGTCGTTAAGTTCCGTTAACCAGCATATAAGAATGATGGCATAATTGGTTCAACCCCCAGACCCCCTCCACCTTCCCTTTAAATAAAAACCGCCATTCTCAACCTGTGGTACATAGGGCCGGAAAAGTCGCCATAGTCCACCCAAAGACGCCGAGCGACTTATGTGGTCCCCAAAAACTCTTTTCAGGTTCCTGTGGTACATGAGCTATGTCCAGGTGGTACATGGCAACTAAAACTCAAACGGAAAACACACAAAAAGCTCAGACCCCGGAGTGCTTGAAAATCCACCAAATTTGACATAAATTTCAAAAAGTCTAAAAAGTAAAAAACCATTACTTTTCGAGTCAGACTGTTATGAAAATGGAGGAGGTATAAAGTAAAATTTAAAAAATTTCTGCATAAGCACTACAGCCCCACAGAACCCATTTTTTCGAGTCCGAGTGCTTAAAATGCACCAATTTTAAATTACATTTTAAAAAATTTCTTGCCTCCGGCGGCTGGGGGCTCCGCCCCCAGGCCCCCATTTCTCCCTAGTGTGACTTTCAATAGAATTTATTGCTCCCCCTCCCCCATCCAAAATTTTCAGAATCCGTCACTGGGTGGTACCCGAAAATGGTCTGGAAGCCTGAAGTGGTACATTGCAAAAAAAGGTTGAGAACCGTTGAACTAGATAGTTACGTAATTTGCAAGTAACTTATCTTTATCCATTTATTCGCAAGCATATGGTCAGAATACTGTAATTTCGGATAACGCGAGATGCAGGATAACCGGGGTTTTACTGTATCCTGTTTATTATTAAATATAAGTTACCAGAATGATTATTACATTATATATAACAGTTATGTAAACTCGTTCTTTCAAAGTACAACATTCAAGAGGTTTCTTTTAAAGCCCTTTTTAAAAATTAATTTTTATCGTCCGTATAATATAGACCGTATAGAAATCGTGTAACATGGATCCTATAGGGCGGACCACATCCATATTCAGCACCTCGTGTTTGCTTTTGTTAGTGACTTGATCGTCATTCATGGACCATATACACATAATGGTTTCAACATCATTTATCTTCCCGGCATCGATTAATAACCAATGTTTGGCATATTGGGGTAGACTCCAAAACACTTTTTAAAATTCTATAAACTGATACGAATATAAGGAGTTCTCTATACCCAAAAGTTACTCCGCATTCACAAATAATCATTTATATTAATTTCATGAAGAAATAATATTTTCCGTCTAAACCCACTTTAAGAACCAGTCATTTTAAGAACCAGTCATAATGTTGTCATAATATTTGGGTCGATGCGTGAATAAAGCGAATAGACCTCCAAACAGAATTATTACTAACGTTGTATTACATAGATATTAGATAAGAATCATGATCAGAGTATCAAGATAAACAATTATTTCATTAATAATGAACGATTTTTGCATGCAATGTATATTTTATATCTCTTTTGATCTTGCGTCTAAATCTTCCTTCAGCTAGCTTCAGCAGCTATCGAGTTTCACTCTGATCGTAGCTGCGAAGAAGAGACGATTGGAGATTGACTAATACAACATTCGGATTCATAGCATCCTGCAATTCTCAAAGGTCAACTGATCCCAAGCTTAACTTTTGTAAATTTGTGTGATTTGGATCACCAATTTTTAAAGCGGCGGCTTTTCTGTAGAAAAGAGCAAGAAAGAAATATTGGGAAAGACAACCAGCAAGAGAAAATCAAAGTGGTGACACTTTACGTTGTATTGGAATTGTCAGAATTAAGATGAATCAGCATGTCATCCACCCTGCCCACCTTATCCTTCTGATGAAGGATTACAGTTGAAACAAGCAAATTAAGATAAAGTTTATTCAATTAGAATAACAAAAAATAAAATAAAGTTATCAACATTAAATAATAGGATAAAGTTTAGTTTGAGTAGAAGATTACCACTACTGTACCGGATTTTGAGAAGTTATGGTTGTCTCTTAAATAATTCTACTGATAATCCGTAATCGGATTATTTTGACGATATAATTATTTTTTACGTATTTTGATTATCCATTATAATTTTGGTAAACAGCATGCGCGCCGTCGCGTAATCTATTTGTCCTTATTTTTATTGCAACTTTTAGGAGAAGAAACAACAGACGAGACGCCCTCGATTATGTTAATAAAATGTTATCGGCCATAAGAAAAGGCTTTTTCTTGGGTTTTATATCTCGCATTTATTCAAGCAGCAGCGGCAGCGTCTGACCGCTCTCTCCAGAACGGAAAGTAATCTTCTCACCGCGCGCGACAGGAAACAGGCGATACACTAAGCACCATTAATGTTAGGGTATTATTGTTTGACCCTTCGCTATTAACAGCATAATAAATCGAAATGTTAGAGTTTAATTGCCAAACAGCACCGTAGCTTTCGCGTGTTGTTTTAGTTTTGGGAATACTGCTGAACAAGTTTATAGACAGATCAACAAAATCCTGTATTATAAGAGAAGTGAGGGAATTTAATTGAAAAGTTCATTGAAAAGTACTATGGTTTGAAGTAAAGTATGGGCAACCATTTCGAATAAAAATAATAATCGAAATCGTATACTTGCAACTAAGAGGCGCGATTTCGAGGATAATATTGCCATTTTTTGCTGGAGTACTTTCTCTTACTACAGAAATATTTGTAATTCCAATAGTCAAATTTAAGACATGCGACGATGAAGTCATCCGGGCAAGAGATCCGTATTGGGATCTTTGGAGATATGTGTATTGAAAAAGAAAATCTGTAGAAAAAATAAAGTATAATATTAAAAGCCAAATTAAAATCTGCAATCTGCATGCTGCAGAAGTGCCACCCTCTACGCAGGAGGTTGTGACAAAACGCTAATAATATTTATGACCCCCACAGCTGTGCTAAGGGGCCCAAGTTTCATTTATATTATGCTTTTTTGTTCCTTGGTATGGTGTTTTAGATTTTAATTAATAAATTAATTCAGAAAAATACGGTATAAAATAGGTTGTATCATGGGTAATTAAAAAATAAAAATCCAAACATTTCAATTCCGAAATCTAAAATCTGTTGATTTCAAAAGAATTCAAAGGTTCTATAAAGGAGAATTCTTCTTACATAAGGTAGTATTTCATTTTGCTAGTGCAATAAGATGAGCCAACAGGAGAATCTGTTGCTTGTCCTTTTCAAATTACTTCTTGTGTTAGTAGCAACACTTGTTACGGTACTGTTTGTTATACAGTAACACCCCTGTTTTCATAAATCGCAACAGTCTCCATTATTTATTTTTAAAAGAGGATAAAACCGCCTTCGATAGTACGAATAAACCTATTATTCAACAGTGTTTTAAACATGTTTTTAAATACGGAGTATAAACAAAATAATAATGCTCCCAATTTTTTCAATATTCCGGAACAAAACGCGATGGCGAATTCGCATGCGGAGCGTGAGATACTCAGAAGCAGAAACCATATGGGAAATAAATGCAGTTTATATGAATTCTCAGTGGTTTTTATTGCATGTTCGTGTGAGACTACGCACACAGAGCTTGCCATGCAGAAGTATTCCGTTCATCCCCAGCTTGTTTTAGACAACTTGCAGCAGCCTTGAATTTGGCCGCAACCTCCCGACCTTGCGTGACCTCAGTGACCTCGGACCTTTTCATATCGATCCAAAGGGTGGTCAAGACATTGAGAGACGTGTTATGGTGGTAATAAGCCGAGAAAGTTTAATATTACTTAAGAAAATACAATTTTGTATGAGGAGGTTACGAAAAGTTTAAGGATGGTCTTTATAAAAAGGTTATAGTTTTAATTGAAAGTTTCTCTACAATATTGTTTTTATTTTTTAACGTAAACATGGAAAAGACTACAGGTTCTTACAGAGGTCTTGTATGTTATATACGGAGTAAAACGTAAACATTTTTTTCGAAGTATACAGTATGAAATGAAAAGCCGAATAACGAAGAAATCACAAACCAGATTTTTATTTGGAGAAGGAAGTCGGTAAAGAATGCATCGGAATTCATCATGAAGATGTTTCTGTGGATCGGAACCAATAAAAGATCCTCCTGGGGTCTTGCTTATGCGCTACCCAGGGGGTTTGATGACCCCGTTGGGGTTTTGCTGGCTCTTTCAAATTAGGGCTATATTAGGCTATTAAAAGTTTATAAATAAAAACTGTAATAGCATA
Source organism: Scolopendrellopsis subnuda (assembly GCA_034694405.1). Classification (NCBI taxonomy): domain Eukaryota; kingdom Metazoa; phylum Arthropoda; class Symphyla; family Scolopendrellidae; genus Scolopendrellopsis; species Scolopendrellopsis subnuda. Next base: position 7,017 of record JAQFYH010000580.1, read on the forward strand.
GTTTTGTTTTAAATAATTTGATAGTTTGATTCCCGTATAATATGGCAGTATCAGTTATGAATATTAACATGATGCTATTGAGAAACATACCGGTAATTGAAATTGAAAGGATTAATTCTCAAAATTTTTACAATTATCCATTTGGTAAAAGTTTCAGCAGAAATTGCATAATTTTACAAATTTTTTTAAACTTCCTCCGTTTCCCCTGATAGTAGGCCTATAGTCTTCTCCGTAATACACAGTTGCCTACATTGTTTGCCAATCCAATTATTATCAGGGGTAAAACGCTTAACCTCACTTTCCTATCTAATTAAAATAATCATATTTTGTCCCATTTTGCGATCAGATTTACGTCGGAAACATTATTCATATGATATTTTCCCTTACAATATCTGCGATTTTTAAGCTAGTGGATATGTCCCGTTTTGAACCCTTCAATTATACTGAACTGCCTAGCGCTACGACTTCAAAGACACACTGGCATAGGCGAAAAATACCGTATCTCTGTTACTTTTCCAGCCTGGGTATATTTGAAATCCCTTCCCAGATAGCACGTTTCACACGTTTACAGTAGTAATTAGAGCATATAGTGGAGAAAAACACGATTTTTTAAAAGGATGGTTTTAATGGAGACCCCTTTTGGCTCCCCTCGCGTATACGGATATGACAGCCTCATCCAGATTTGAGGATATGGGAACATAACGCGAAAATATAAGTTATGACTGCAGCGCGATCGTAAAAATGAAGAGGCAAAATGGAGCCAGGTGGAAATCCCGTAATGTTGCTTATTAAAAGACGGTATAATAGGCGTAAAAACCCCGTCGTTACGAGGACCTGTTGCTTAATAATAATGTACGGAAATCCGGTAATATAATCTAAAGATGATCTATCCTCCCCGTTTTTAGTGTTTTTTGATAAAGCGAGATATAATCAGGTCTCATCTCTCTCTCTCCTCTTTTTTTGGAGGTTCCACATTAATGGTATTATTGATTTTTGGGCTGAAACATGTTGCCATTACGTATGACAAATGCCCAGAGTTTCTCGGGAGGATTGGGGGAGAGGAGTGGTTACAGGATTCATTTATATATCACCCCCTCCCCCTCCCTTTTCCTGCGCGACTCGCGGTGATTTTGAGAAGAAAGAAAAAAAAACTTATCTCGAAGAGAAATTTATTTTTCCTGCTGATATACAATTCAATATATATTCACTTCATTATTCCGCCCATGACGAGATTTTTTTTACGGATTATTTAATGCAGCGGCATTACGGGTTTCCTTTTTCCAGGAGGCAAAATAACACGCAACTGGGAATATTTTCTCCCGCGTTCTTCAGTCAAGGTTTTTCACATTATAGTCAGTGGTAATAAATCTATTTTTTTTTTACGGTCTCCATTTGCAAGTAGCCCCGGCTCTCGAGGAGATGGCGATACGAGAGGAGACTCCCTAGATAACAATATTACTTCATCAATCTCAATCAATACTTGTATCTGTATTTAAACTACCTGTTTACTGCTGGTACATTCGGTGTGACATTTAATTGCATTAAAAGGAGTTACAGAAAAGACGACACTACACGGGGTGCTTTACAAGGCTATGCTGCACTGCTGTTGAAATCTCAATCTGGTAGTTTGCCTTATAAAGAAAAATAGTCCCATTATAATGTTTAGAGGTTTAAATTTCAATTTATATAGCAGTTACTAGAATGAACTAATGAGGTTGTCAAGTAATAGGAACATTTTTCAGTGCACATCGAAAGCGCCCGTCTTCAACTGTGGATTTTCTGGCGTTAAACGGTAGCGCTTACGCTCAACAGTTGACGGTGTGCAATGGAAAATGTTCCTACTTGCCATTACCATTAGAATTCTAGAATTAAATATCATGAAAACAGTGTAACTTTAATATGCCAACTGTTTGTATATATTTGCAGAAGAATTATTAATAGTTACCGTATGCCTTTTCCATGTTTCCTTTTTTTCCCCTGCCATATATTCTGCATGTTTCATTTTATTTTGTTACTATAAAATTGATAATGAAAAGCAGCATTATTTGTGGAGTCTGAGTAAACACTCTATAATACTGTACTTACATAAGAGATATATCTTACACCACGTAATATTATTATATTATACCTAGTAGATGAAAATCCAGCTATCGTAGAAATTCAAAATTTTAAGTTTTCAAAGATTTCGTCTGAAATCTCTTTGACAGATTGGTTGGAAATATTTGCTGTAAAAGTTATGCCGCCAAAGAAGTCATTCCATATGCTCCATCTACTATGTTTTGATTGTCCAGGATGCTTCACACAAAAATCGTGATTGTTGATATTTTAATTTCATTTTGTACGATATTAATCAATCTTCAAGCTGTCAGGCGTCTTGCTTATTCAGCCCAAAAGGAAACGAATTACACCAAAGATAAAACTTTTTGGAATGACGTGAGTATAGGGTTTATACGTGTTGGGCATACTGTTTGTAAGTTATTCTCCGCGAACGTGGTGCCACACTGATTCTACAGTGATACAACTTAGCCACAGAGAAACTGCTCGTTCTGTACGGCAGGCACATTCAACTCTTGACATTTTTATTTTAAATTAAAAATACCTGGAGCTTGTAAATTATGATACCTCTGGGTAAAATTTATTTTCCTATATTTTGGACGTTTCTAGCATTGCAATACACACGCACGGAATAAAGTCTGGCTCTGTAATTACAACATTTCCCCGCAGTATCATCTACGAGACCAAATAATAATAATATCATTTTAGCAGTTCAAACTTAAATCGGATTTTAGAGATGTAATATTTTCTCTGTATTTTCGGGTTGTATTTTTTTACATAAAGACAGAAGTTTTTTTTTCGTTCAGGCATTAAGCTTATTACTCATTAGTTTCATGTTATTACTCATTAATTTCATGTTCATCTGACTTGTGAGTAGGCCTATTCATCAAGTCTCTCTAACCATATTACACGTCTGCTTGAATTCGATTTACAGTGTTCATAACAAAACAAAAGTATGATGGCCATTGTTAAAAATTTAAGCTACCGTATGTTCGTAATATTGGTGGATTTCTACCAATTAAAAAAAAACAAAGAATAGGCCTATTAAGGCAATAAAAAATGTTTTAACACTCCGTGAATTTTTTTTATTAATTAACAGCAAAATTACGAATATTTTTATAAATCGCGCTACGCGAACGTGAATAAAGTTGGCAAGTGGCAATAATCTAATTTTACTTTTCGTATTTCACAAGATTACTCCAAAAATTCTTCCATCATGAAATATTCTTACTTTGTCCAACAGCCTCTACATTCTTTACACAGATACCAGAAGAAACTTTTACACTTTTTATAGTACCAAAAGTTCCAAAAGCGAGGGAACAAAAAAAAAACAATAGTAGAAAAAGTACCAAAAGCTTATTTACTGCGTCAACAAACTCATATCTTTACTAACGGTTATAATTCAGAGTATGCCAAAAGAGAACAACACGAAAGAAATATTTTTAATGTACAGTACTGATAGGTTTCGAACCCAGAATGACCAAGGTTAAGAAAATGCTATTTCCTTAACGTTCAATCGTCTTTATGCACGAAGTGCCTCATTTTTAGTTACCTTAATTACTTTTCTGAGCGCAGAAGAATAATTTAATATCTTATTCTTAATTTATTTTATAGAATACTCAAATTGACGGGGGAGCTTTATAAGTTATGTGTCTCGAACGCTGGCAGAGTTATCATTGTTTAACGAAATGAAAAAAGGATTTATTGCTCGCTGCTGCCATAGAAGTTCGTATATATATTTCGTTCGACAGCTGTCGGTCGACGGCAAACTAAATCACTACATAATGGGCTTGACGAGCTTTACAGCAAACTTGGCTTCGGTATTAGGGAGGAGAAAAAAAAGTTATTTTACATAGCGGTAATTAAATACAGAGACCGTTCGTACATGGTGATCGATTAAAATTATACAAAAGCAATTTAGGTTGAATCTCCAGCAGTTGGTTGCAAATGAAATTTAATCAGAAAGAAATGTGTATAATAAGAAGTAAGTGTCATTAGGAAGTAATTAAAACGTCTCGTAAAATAAAGTACTAGGTACTTGTAAGTTCAATGGATTTAAAGAAAATTTTAGTTGGGGATGATGTTGGAGTTCACCAACGTCCGATAAACTATATATCAGGAGATAAACGTCGAACCATTCCGTGATCAAGCAGCGGTTAACTTTATCAGCGTGGACTGGTAGCGTGGACCCATAGTTTATCAGACTTGGTGCTGCACTCCAACAGTCATTGATTAAAAAGTAAGATTCAAATTGTAAACTATATTCGAATATTAATAAAATAAACTTTGGTTTTGACTACAAATGAACTCGGGGGATTTTTCGAAGAATTAATTTCCAAACGACAGAAGGGGAAATATGCAAACTGCTTCTTTATACATCCCTGCTATATATATCTCTGTAAAAGATTACAAACATCCAACAAAATTCGAACATTAAAGCGGATGACCAACCAGTGAGTTCCTCTTACAATCAATGTCGAACTTTTCGGTATGGTACATACTATGTATACGGTTGCATCAGTTTCAGCACAATAGCAGTTCCATATAAAGTAAGAAATGAATCAATTTTGCATACTTTTCCTAGCTAACGTACAGGTTATTTTTTTAAGGAAATGTATTTTAAAATTACTCTTTGTCTAGTAGACAAAAAAAATTACTCTTTGTCTAGTAGACAAAGAGTAATTTTAAAATATTAATAACATAACAATCACGCATCCCTTACGGGGGTAAGCAGTATATAGGAAACAATTTTCATATATTAAGAGTGTTCTTCACGTCGAAAAAACTTTGGCCCCGCAAATCTCGGTAAATACTTGGTCAATTTTCTTAAACTT
>JAQFYH010000581.1:0-11905 GCA_034694405.1 Scolopendrellopsis subnuda
CATCGATGTGAAAACATCGATATATCGGATCAAAAACATCGATGTTCAAAAACATCGATGTCTTCTGCCCATCCCTACTACCAGCTACTCTCGCACGCCAGAGTCCCAGTTGGATGTTCTTGACTCAACTGTCCAGCAAGAACAGATGATTGGTACCAGCACGAACTTCCCATGGAAAGTTCGTGGTACCAGGAACATCATTCTGTTCCTGACAGTAGTACCCTAGTAGGCCCTAGTGGGCTCGACCGTGGGATAGCAGCGGTATTCCTTAATCCTTATTATTCTTTATTAAATAAAATAAACACATGCATTGTAGTCTACCATTTTAAAATGTTAGACTAACTTATTTTTTATAGAAATATGATTTTACTATGTTAAAATTTTATTTAGTTTTAAACTTTATGCAAAAAAAAGTGACAATCCGCACTTTCTCCCATACCGTACAAATTTGGGCACATTGCATTGTTTGTTTACCTACGTGAGGCGCGTCGCCCCACTGCGCATCACACGTCTAAAACAAAATTTATTTCCGATAACGTTTATTATCAAGAACTATTGATCATTTCCAAATCCGACGTTAGCTCTGTAGTATTTTGTAAAAAAATTGTTTGGCAAGCAACTGTAATCAGCTGACAGCTGGGCATTATTGATTGCTGTGCTGGGAATGTCAACACCTGCAAAGACCTTTCTTTGATGGAATAATTTTTATAAAAAGTTAGTGAAACTAAAACTTATTTTAACAAACACCTCATTTTACTGCTTAAATTATTAGAGACACAATTATTGAAAAATTCACTTCCATACATTGTTAGAACTTGCTGTGCTCAAATCTTTTGCCTTCTCTGCTGCATCTCGCTGCAACTGCTCCAGTCTTTCGAGTGTAATTGACTTAAGCGGCAATAGTTTGGGTTTGCACATTATTGGTTGTTTGTTATCCTGGTGATAGAGCATTCCCTGCTTTGGAAGAACCTCTCTCAAATTCAGATTATCTTCTCCAGGCATATTTTCCTGCTGGTCTGGACAGATGCTTGATGGTTACTATAGCAACAGTGGAAAAAATAATAAACATTACCATACATTTTTTACCTTATTCTTTCAGAAATATATCTTTATTCAAAGAATGCCGAACCGATACCTGTATTGTGGATTCAATGGTTTTGACCAATGTTTGCTGGGATCTACCGATTCTTGTTTGCAACCAACAGAAATAAATCTACCTGCAGCAGCAGCAGCTGGTGACTTCAGTAACAAAGCAATTGGATGGAGCGTCATAGCATTCTGTACAGGTGAGACGGCAGAGCGGGAATTTTTAAATGTCTGTTTTGACCAACGATGTATCTTAAACCACGATCCACGAAGGTAGATAAGCTTAAACTATAATAGTGGGTAGAGCCACTATAGAAACTACGTGTATTTCTCCCGTCTGTATAGGAAAGGTAATTAAACTTGCCCACTAGGTTCAATAGGTCTAAAAATTTTGGCCTACTAAAACACAGGGCCCATCAGTGGCTGAGAGATTAGAATGCCCCTGCTGAATGATACAGTGCTATATCCTACACAACCTACAGTATATGATCACTGATCTACTGCTAATGTCAATTTCCTACACAACCTACAGTATATGATCACTGATCTACTGCTAATGTCAATTTCAGGAAACACTGTCCACTGTCAAGGCTCCATTAATGGAAAGCAAGGGAAGTATTCTTTCTTGGTGGGAGCGGATTTCCCGACTACCATCGCACTGAGAGCAAACTGGCTTGTGGGAATGACGGACAAACGTGTGTTTGTTAGAACAATTAATGAACCCGAGACCAGCAGGTCCTGGAACTTAACAAAAAAAAATTTTGAAATTCCTGAAATTGAACATCATGCAAGTATTGCACTCGACAACACACACATTTATTTCACGCAGAAAGGTAATTTTTTTTCTTCTTCTGTAAGTGAAGTAGTGAACGTATGTAATTCCTAATTTTGGCAATTTAGAACCTGGCAAAATGGAATACAGTAGCCTAATAATTAATTTTTGTAAGTTGTTTCGATAATACCAGACGTGCATTACACGTCTGATAATACCTAATATGGCTTTTTTTGTTTACATCAATTTGCTCTGACAATCTTAGCAGTTGAAATATTTGCAGAAGAATATGTACAGTACATTCTTTCTTGGACATATATAGAGATGTAGCCATAGTATTTTAGAAAGCAAACTTTAATTTTAAAAGCAAGAACATGCTATCTGACAAAAAAAAAAAAAAATCAAAACTGTACTAAAATAAATCTTTTATTTTGCAAGACGGCAGTATTTCGTTCATCGACTTGCCAAAAACTAACATAGGACCGCCACAAACACTCGAAGTTCGTCCACCAATAGTTAAACTGGCTTCCGGAAAAGAGCACCTCGTACTCTTGTCACAGGATGGTACCGTTTACAGCTGCGGAGTCGGCAGGTATGAAATAATTTATTTGTTTAATATTATAAAAATAACAATACAAAACTCAGTTTTAAAATAAAGTAATTTCGTAACTGTATTCTTGTAGCCGGGGACAACTTGGACATGGCTCCATCAATCCTGAATCGATTCCTAGACCAATAGAGGCACTCCAGGGACTAAAAGTGGTCGACATTGCTTGTGGAGGTTGGCATTCTGCAGCCCTTACAGGTAAACATTGAAGTTGTACTGTCCATCTCGAATAGCACCCAAAATCCAGCATGGCTGCTCCTGGATTCAGAGCACTCGCCTTCCAAAATTGATAATTGAAGGAGCATTATATCCACACTGCCCCCACTACCATTATGATGAAGGAAATATGTGGGTTACAGTTGAAACAAACAAATTTAAACAAGTTGTAATTTAAAATTTCATATTCTAGAATATGCTGCTAATGCATCACCTAGCAAGCCTTCTGAAAATTTGTAACCATTAGTTACTTTTTTTTTTAGACTGTGGTGACCTGTATGTTTGGGGCTGGAACCAGGGTGGCCAGTTGGGATTAGAAGCATCTGCGTCCGAGTCATCAGTTCATGGGATCCCTTGCCTGTTGGATTTCCCAGGGGACCCAAATATCAAACAAATAAGCTGTGGGTCCAGGCACACAGCTGCACTAACAGGTAAACTGCCAAGTTATACTTACCGTGGTACCCTACATCTCTATTAAAAAAAGCCATCGTTTCACTTCATCCAAAGTCTAATGGGATAAAATCTTACTGTTTTGGCACTGCTTAGAGGATAGCCAGGTCTACACTTGGGGATGGAACCAATATGGACAGCTGGGACTGGGACACAGTAGTTTACGAGAATCGCCTACCAAACTGAAGTTGTCTGACCGTCCAATGGGCGTTCATTGTGGACAGTGGTCTACAATTGTATTTACAGAAGCATCGTAACTGTAAGTAATGAGATCCGTAATTATTTCAGATAGCCTAGTGTTGTAAATAATACTCCGTATCAATGGCGTCGGATCAAAACCACGTATCTCGATTTTTCTTATTTGTGAGATTGGTCACTTTGAACCGAAAAATTCACGCCGATATTATACTGAGCACAACCACGTATCTCGGAGACCAATAGAAATGCATGTTTCATAAAATGATTACCTGTACAGTTTTCTACGCAAGGTCTTATTTCATTGGTTCGATTTATGCGTGTAAAAATTGACAATTTTTGAATTGGCTATTTGAGATAAGTGGTTTTGATCCGACGCCATCGGTATGAGATATTGGGGATTTGGGGCATATTCTCGTCCATGTCTAAGCCAAAAAATGTATACTTATCCAGGTTCCGGGGCCCAGAATGAAAGATCATGATCTTAAAATGGATAAAGTGTTCAATTCTTGGCTTAGGCTACTTGTTAGACGTGGACGAGAATATGCCCCATTGAAGATAATACTAGGCTACTAGCATATTTTTAAGTCTGACACAGTGCAGTATTTACATTGTTCAGTTTTCCATGAATTTGTTCGAAACAAGGTGGGGAGTCACCTCCTGTCCTATGAGAAGAGAAAATAAAATTATTTGTAATTTGAAAACCCAGCATGTCGCATTTTTTTTTTCCAGCATTGAATCGAAATTTCAATACCGTGTTTTAAATTTATGGTATATTGCATGCAGAGAAAGTAAATTTATTGGTAGTTTGAAACCGCTCATGTAGCATTTTTTTGTCCAGCATGAAATTTGAAAAACGCGTTTTCCTGTTTTTAATGTATATTACATAGGCTTACAGTACTTTAACTTACTTGTCAGTCTATTTAAACGCAGTAAATTCAGTGGTAATTACGAGACGAATGTGCCAAAGGCAAGCAGTTTACCTACCACCTTTTCAATTCAATCTTCGTGTCTGTAGTCTTCAGAGTTGTCTTCTTTTAAATCAGCTCAACCAATAAATCTTATTATTTCAACTCGCATAATTTGGTGGGTCCTAAAAAGGACCCGGAAAGGAAGGAAAAAGGGTAGGGTAAGGGTGGGAAGGGTAGTAAGATAGGGATTGGAAGATAGGAAAGAAAGACAGGAAAGAGTAAGAGAAAGACAGATTGAAGAAGAAATAAGAAATGGCAGGATAGAAAGACTACCCTGCCATCAAAAGGATCATTTTTAAAAAAATAATTAAATCTTGTCCATATTTTTTTTATACTAGCGATGTTATACGAGTACACCAAAAAATAGTTCGTGCACAATTTCTCTTGTTCTCCTCTTATTAAAATTTGTTAACACCAAATTTTTTTTTATCTGCGTTCATGCTCTCAGTTTGTGCACAGGCTTCCTTGCAGCAGAAGTGGATAGGTGCCAGTCAATATTCCAGTACTTGGGTCGAACTCTTCAGGCATGGGTTGTTTCTCTGAAGCTTTCAGTTGATCATATTTTGCTCCAAAACTTTTCCTTTGTACAAATTGTTCCTTTTTATTATCACAAATAAGACTCATTCCCGTAAAGATTTCTTTTAAAAAAAAATCTTTATCGCCATTTCTAGTAAGCGTGTTTTTTCATACTGATTTATCTCCATTTTTTAAAATTCAATTTATTATAAAAACGGAATGATTTAAGCAATATATTTTATTTTAAACAAAGGCATTTTTTCCCTTGGCCTGCTTTCTAATTTTTAATCTAATCATATCTCGTGTCCAATTCACCTCCACGTATTTTTAAAAATCACAGAATCCAATGATCCGTATTACACATCACAGATGAGTAGAGAAATCAACAAAAAAAGATACTCTATATAAAATACTGAAACGTATTTTGTTACAAATTTTTTTTTGTTCAATAATCGAATTGAAAAGAAAAATTAATATATAAACAAAACATAAAAATCTTTTTTTTTTTTTTTATTTTTAAAGTTTTTTTTTTTTAGATTAAAATAAAAGAAAAACTAAAAAATTTGTAAAAATCGGGATCATTGGATGAATCGTAGTAAATATATTTTCTCCCTTAATATTATGAGCAACGTTTAAGGAGAATTCTTTACTGCAAGGGAGCTGGTTACAAGAGTTTGAGCATGACTTTTTCTTAAAAAATAATCATCTCTTATTTTTTTTATGAACAATCTTAGTATAAAAATTAATCTCTGTGACTAGATTTTGTTTTGTACAGAGATGTCATTGGCAATTGCGTGTGATGAACCAATATTGATGATATTTTTATCTTTCATACAATTTTTTCACCTAAGGTGGTTTCTTTTCCTTTTAGGATAGTAATGGTGAAATAGTTTCATTCTTTTAAAATTTCAATTTTTTGTACAGCACACTAAAAAACTTTCAGCTGCTATGTAGCTCTGTCACCGTTAGAAAAAATCAGTCCGTTTGATTTTTTTTTTAAACTTCCAAAATTTTTAATGAGAATTGAATAATTCTCGCGGCCTAAAACGGTTTTCGAAAGAATTGTTAACTTTGGATATGCATAGATTTCTTTGTTACGGAAAGCACAATTTTTAGCAAGTTCCAATTTCTAACTTTAATGATTTGTTCTAAACAATCATATGGGTGTCAGTGCTACACAGTAGCATTCAAGATTATTATATAACAGTATATTATTTACAATGAATATCTAATTAGGTATACACATATATAGATAGGATTCAAACCAGATTGACGTCAGTTATCTGAATTTATTCATTTTCAAAATTTAATTAAATTCTTAATCAGCAAAATTAAGTCACTGTTTACTAATACTGCTCATTTTATTCTAAAATCATCCATCTGGTCAAATGTGCAATTTTTCAAATTCAAACATTATATCAAAATTTATTTTCAGTCCCTATAGGAAATTTCTTTTACAGTTCTCTATGCTAGGTTTTTTTAAAACAATTTTTATTGAATAATAAAAAAAATCAGGTGATACATTATTAAGTGGAGAAGGGTTTGGTGAAATATGGAAGTGACCAAAAACAACTTTTTACGGGACTATAAAATAGATTTATTAGTATAAAAAGTTGGGATTCAAAAATTTGCTTGTTTCAAATCAAGCAAGGGTATGTTTATTTTAAGTTGAAATGCAATTAAAACCTGTTCTCCAGTTAGTAATATAACCAGAATAACTGCAGGAATTATGATGGCTTGTTATACAACAGCACAAAGTTCATAAATTCGTTCTTCAAATAAATTTTATATTACTGAAGGCTGAATCGAGGTGAGTTTGAGAACCCTGAGATTATTATTTCATAATATTGAAGAAAAAAAAGCCACTGCAGTTTGTGTGCCTGGAATTGATTAAAAATGAAACCATGTAAATCTATGCCAGAACAAAAAGTAATAAGGTGCTAATTCAAGATCCCTGCATTGGTAAAATGTGACATAAACAGTTTAATAATTCTAACACATAAAAATCAACATGCAATATTTTGCAAATAGTTTGACAGATCATACATTTAAATCACGAGTCTGATTATCAGTTTTAAATTTTGTTTCTGGTTTCCTTTCATGTTTAGTCAACTCAACGTGCCGGCACCTTTTAGCTATAGAGAACCGTGCGATGCAGATATTAATTCAGATAACTGAGATCGAATCTTCAATTAAAAATAGTCATATTTACAAGAAAAAAACAACTTCAAAGAAAAAGGGTAAACTTAAAATTTCGTCGTTAGAAAAAAAAAATTCTGTCAAATCGTGAAGCCAATTCAAGCTTGTGACCATTTAGTCCCGGCGAAATTAATTTTTTTTTTTTCATATAAATTGTCGAACTGAGTCACGTCCGATCCTTAAAACCATATTCGCGTCCCCAATAGGGGACGGTCCGTCAATCTAAAGCAAAAGTCTGAAACTGTGTCGCCTTAATTGGGGAAAACAAGTCTCAAGTTTGAATCAGCTTCTAAAAAAAAATTAATATTTATACAGAATTGATTAAAAAAAAAAAAAATAATCGTACTACATATTCTCAACAATCAAACAATGGGGATATAATGATAAAAACTTTTCACGCCTCAACCTTTAAGAGAAGTTTTAAGTGGTTTGACAAATCGCTGCAGTTGTTGCCTCCAGTCGGGAATATTGAATCAGAATTGAAAATACAAGTTTTCGCGATGGGAGTGGTCCCATTGGATGTAATTCCAGTCCAGTGGCTCGGTGGTGCTGGTAGATTCTTAGGGGAAGGCGGGTGACTGAACTTGGCACCTGCATAAGCATTATCTCCCTCTCCCAACTTTGAAGGCGAGACGCTGATGGGGGGCGATGGGGTTTTGTACCGGAGGCGATTCTTCTGATTCGAGATGCCCTGGTTGAAGGCGCCGCCCTGGTGGAGGCGCAGCGCGTTTGGAGAAACCAGGGCAGCGATTGTCATCCCAGCCTTTGTGACCTGCTTCGACTGGCCCTTTGTACTTCTGGGTGGCGTGAAGATTTGGTCACTTCGGATTATTTGCATTCCTAGCATTTTGTTGTGGATATTTTGATTTAAATTGCGTATCTTCTCGCTTATTCTGGCCTTAATGCCTTGAAATGACGACGCCGCAGTCTTAAAATCTTCCTTGTAGCTTCAAATGCCTTGGAAAGTGACGTTTCCGTCCTTCAGAAATTACGTATACTGTTTCAGGCCGTGACGTCACAACGTACGGCCTTTCTTTTTTGCTCGTGGGCTTCGTCCTCTGACGTCACGTCAGCTGATTTTTGTTTTTTTCTCTTTTCTCCTCGATCAACGAAATACTTGGCAGCAAACTTTGTAATTTGCTGCATAAAACTGATTTGAGGATCCGGAAATTAAATTTCTAGTTTGATTTTTCTAAAATTCGTCGACAAGCGATCAAACTTGTTAGGCCTAATGGAAATTTACTGACCTCTTTTTGGAAAAATGAATGTTAATATTCGACGAATCAAGCCTTTCTTCTTTTTCATTAAACAACTATCTATTCACAAATCTATTTCAATCGACGTCTCATTTAAATTGGCATTAAAATTATTAAAAAATTGTCCATATTTCTAAGCATCATCCTCCTTCCGACGCACTTTCAAAAACTGACTGCGTTTCACGCCCGAGCAAAATGATTTCTGTTGCCGAGCCAGCCGAGGTAGTAGAGTGCATGCGCGACATCTCGTGTCGCCATGAAAGTGGCTGTCGCGCATGAGCGTTGTTTGTTCGTAGCAAAAATGTTCCGATTTCTTCTATGTATATCGGAAGCAGCCTGGAAACAGCGACCAACAGGATTGGATCAGCGACAATTTGTTTGTTGTGTGGACCAATGAGAATACAAGAAGCAGAGAGATAAATGAAGGGGGATGTCGGAAGACTGATGATTTTCAGAACTGACGCAAAAAGAAATTTGGCAAATTTTTAAACGAAATTAACTCAAAATTTCTCCGTGGTTAATGGTTATTTCAAAACGGATTTCCCAACAGTTAAGAGAAGGAGATTTGTAGAAAGTGAGTGCAATTTGCAATCAATGCGGAAAAAATCTCAAACCCATCGAGCTCCCCGGAAGTGATGTAATAGGCTGTATTAACATCTGAAACAGAACGCAGCACACAGAACGCGTCTCGGATCTATCAAAAAGGCTTGTTTGTTTTCTGTTATATTTATCCTTAAAATTTGGTAAAAATTAATTAGTAAATTATTGAAATCGAATTCAACAGTTTAAAATTTAAGGTTTTTGACGTTTTTTTAAGTGAAAGAAATCGGTAAATTGGTGGATTATTTATTGCGAAATCGGTTGGAGAAAAAAAAAATGTCGAAAAAATCCAACGAACATTCGACCTCGCTGGAATTAATGCATTTTTAAAAAATAAAACTAAGAAAAAAATTAAGAGTGCGAAGGACGAAACAAAATAAATTACAAAATTAATTAGGAAGTAAAGTGATGTAAGTATTTGTAGTGTTTAATATTTTATTAGGATCGTTATTAAACGAAATTGGAGATGAAGAAATTCGATAATTTCGGGGTGGAGAAAATTATGTACTGTGTATACATGACGTTAATTTTTTATTGCTTGAGTGATTTAAAAAGGAATATTAAGCTATTTTAATAAATGTAAGGATGCAAAACATTAAACAGACGAGTTGTAAAATACTTAAGCGCCCTATATTAAATTATTTGAACAGGAAAAAATTTGGTTTGCGTGAACGGGCTGAGGACAAAAAGACTTGCATTTGAGCGAATAAATTATTTCTTTATGTTTCTAATAAAAAAAACCCGTGGATTGAGGGGTAGGCTATTAACTATTAAAGCTCCTTACTAATTTTGCAAGAAATTAGAGTTAACTTAAATTTCATTAAATCTAGCCCAAGACTAGGCATAAAAGCATAATCAATAATGAGCTCTTATTCTGGCAGTAGCCTAGGCCTACGCTACGTTAATTTTGAACTGAGGAGAGAAAAAGTGGCAAAACCAAACAAAGTGACTAGTATTTTCACTGGCAATTGCCAACTGCACCATCTACACTATGCCTAGCTATCTGTTAATTGCTTTCCATTGTCTTTTTTTAGGCAGATTGCATGGTTGCGACAGTATGCCAGTTGTAGATCACAATACTCAGAGAGACCGTGCATCAGTGAATCGGTATTTCCCTTCACATTTGTCGCCAAATAAGCCACTCTCCCCTACTGCTAACGACAGCGGGATTGCACCAGACGCTCCTCTGGTACTAAATCTTCCTCCTCAAGGACAGTCGGAGTCACACACTCCCCCATCTATTCTCAACTTGAGCCCTGGTCTAGGGCTGCCCAATCCTTCTGCACACCTGGATTCTTCGGGAATAGATTCTAATCAACATCCAACGTACTACCAGCCAAGACATTCTCCCAGTGGCTACGATTTGAGAGAAACCTCTCACCGGAGAAGTTTGCAAGGTAAAGATGCCATATTATAATACAGGCGATTGGGTGGGGGGGGGGGATTATCACTGATGGTATGTTGAGCTGGCGACCCTTTTAGAAACTGCCCCTGCCCCCTCTACTGATTACACTTTCAATGCAGGATTGTAGCCTAGTCTTGCCGTTTGGACTTTGGAAAAGGTGTAAGATGAATAAAAAAAATGGTTGAATCCCGTATAGTGATTGCATGGCCTATCAAGTAACTATTCATTAAATTGTTATTGTTAAAATTTCTGTTCAGATAGCTTGTGGACACTTAGAGCCAATCATAACTCTAAATGTTCTGTTGTAAATTATTTGCCTGCCCACAGTCCCATACTCGATACTCGGACAAATATTTTTTAAGGACACCCTTAAATGCCTTAATATAACCATACTATCTGGCTAACAGCATTGAAATCTGCTAAATTGACTAGCCTACAGGGAAACAAAGTCTATTCTACATTAGCCAGCATTAGTGCATTACTAGTGCTTAGCCCACAATTTGACAATCTTGGCAATGCACTAAGACTTATTATAGGCCTATTACTGTAGTGTAGTCCATTTAAAAAGAAAAACTGAACAGAATCTGATAATTCCAAATAATGTCCAAGTATAATATATTGATGATCAATGTTGCTGGCTACGAGTACCAAATAAAAAAGTCTACAAAAAGTCTAGTGTACTAAGTAATGAGCAATTAAGTTACATAATTTAAATAGGGCCTATAGAAACCAGTTTCTCACAGAATTATGTTTTTCTCTGTAGATACTGTGTGGTAAGAAAAAATTATGTCATTCTGTTGTTCCTGAATTGTAAGTTACGGACGGTATTCTAGCTTATATTAATATTCTCATTATTCCACATACTGTTTAGGGTAGAAGTATAGTTTCACTGTCTCTAGTCTCATTGAACCTCATTAGATGGTGACGTGCAGGCACATGCAAAAGCACGTGTAGGCACATGCAAAAGGCATATGCATGCACATGCAAAAGGTAATTACCATCTAATGTGGTTCAATGAGACTAGAGACGGTGAAACCAGCGGGTGGAAACTCCCATTGCAGTCAGTGCAATAAACCTCTGACGCAAGGGCTCAATGTTTTCGTACCGGCACAAAAACAAAACTAAAAAATGAACAAATATTTAAAAATAATATATTTTTGGAATCTAGAAAAACCCAGAATTACAGTAGGCCTAGGGTGTTTTTTATTTCGATCTAATGCTCTGTTTTGAAAATACAGCCACCTAAACTACACAGTACGAGATAGAAAAAAGTATGACTTGCGGGCTCAGTGTTTTCGTACCGACACAAAAACAAAACTAAAAAATGATTAAATATTTAAAACCGGCACATTTCTAGGTTCTAGAAACTCCAAATTATATCATAGGGTGTTTTTTATTTCGATCTAATGCTCTGTTTTGAAAATACAGCCTCCTAAACCATATGACTTGCGTCAAAGGTTTTGTCGCGGATATTCAATGTTTCGAATCCAGAAAGATTAGTGGTCTAGCGCTACCGGAGCGCTAGACACAGCGTATAATAAATCAGTTAGATCCCTACTCTAGTTCTTTTAGCAAAGTTATCGTCTATTATCGTCGACATTTCCGGTTTCACATCCTCACCATTTTTATTCG
>JAQFYH010000582.1:0-11902 GCA_034694405.1 Scolopendrellopsis subnuda
GCGTCCTCTTTCGGATGGAATGGTCAAATTTGCGGTATTTTGAAAATTTGACCCAAAATGACATGACTTATCAAACATCCCTCGTATAATCACATAAGCGAATTAATGTAATTCGCTTATGATATTACGCAGAAATGTAATTTATGACTTAATAAACGCGCGAATAAAGATCTACCGTTTAATTCTATTTTTCTTTTGTCTCTTCTATGTTGGAGAAAATAAACTAATTTGCGAAAATTAATTTTTGTTGATTTTTTAATCCTTCACAATCAAAAATTTATTAGTCCTTTGCACGAAAGTGTTCGAATCTGTCTGTGGGGGTCACCTCTTTACCTCATACGTAGATTAGGAAGTGGGAGCATCCATCTCCCTGATTTAAGCGAAGTATTGTCTTATGAATATGGTTGTTACTGCAGTGCTTACTCCGTAAGGGATGCGTGGTTGTTTTGCTACGACAGAATTGCTCTGCATTATAACTTGCAGTATTATAGGTGGCGCATGAAAATAATAGCAATGTGCAGTCCTCTATTCTTAGCTTGTTCTCGAACGAACAACTTTTGCACACGAGTGGCAAACGCTAGTTTGTGGGATCCTATCCTCTTCCTGCTGAAATAGATTGGAAATCTGATGTGCAAGAGCAGAAATGACAGATTCGTCGGGGTTGATCTAAGTAAGAGGGAGGGACCCAACCTGAACCCCTAGCTTTCCGTTGCATATGCGAGGAAGAAAAACATCACTTCCACTTGGAAACGAGGAACCGGACGGCGAACGTGAGACAGCCTTTCAATAATCGATCAAAAAATTTGTTTAAACATAAACCTAATGAGTTTTAATAATATTAATTTTCGAAAGATACATCAATAATGTAATTTTGTTATATCATAATCATATAAAAAAATTTAAAATATAGGTTAAGATATTTTCTCGTAAAGCAAAGATTTGAGATTTTAAAATGTTTATTTTTTAGATGTACGGTAATGAAATACAAGAAATCTATATATATCCTTGATGTTAAATTATAAAGTATTTAATAGCATCCCAGGAGAGAAAAAAAATTGCTATTTTATCGACTGTTACTTTACATAATATTCACGTTGTTTTCGTAACGTGTTTAAAAATCAAATTAAAAATATAAACCAATAAAAAAAAAACCGACCAAAATTTAGCGCGGGTGTCCTCAAAAAAGGTTAAAATTTGTACTTCGCATATTTATATTATACAACAAACATTAAAATATATATTTTTTAATTATGCGAGGATATCCAGGACCAAAAACATTTTTTAAAAAAAAAAAAAATCTAAAACTTTTTTTCCCACTGATCTGCCTTTTAAAAGAAAAGTCGGGGTTCATGAACTAAAAATAAAATTAAGTAATTTTATATAATATTTATATATTTTTTGGTGTTCCACGTGTTTTTCACCAAAATTAACGAAAATTTATATGTACTGTACTGTAAATGATTCCTTTTTTCCTCCTTCGAATGTTTCCGCTTCGAAATGCAATCCCAAAAGCTCTCTGGAGTGTTAAGGTCACTGAAAAAAAAAAACGAAATATTTTAATACACGAAAAGAACACAATGTGCAAGAAATCCGTCAATGTACGTGGTAGGTCGAATTTTTACATGCCAAAATGAGGGGAAAAAAATTCACAACAAACTCAGCATGTTGCTTCATACGTGAATGGAGTCATTTTTATTCCATTGGGTTTTAGCTTGTATTTTGATCAGCTTACATTGCTATTAAGGATTTTAAAATTCTGCTCGTCAAATGCAGTACAAAATGGAAAATTTTACAGAAAAATATATTAGTTGCATAATATCAGACATTGGAACTTTCCTTTTAAAATGTATCGCGGTCCCGGTACCGTTACTAACCGAAAAAAGTACCGACTTTACTTTACCAGTACTTCAAAATTGTACCGTCGGTACTTTCGCGTTACAAATTTTTGATGTATAGACCTTTACATTTCCAAAATATTTGTATCGCGTTCCCGGCACGGTACTTTTTTACAAAATGTACAGACGTTACAGATTCGGTACTGAAAAATGGAACGCGGTACAAGTAACGCGGTACTTCCGATGTCTGCATAATATAAAGCCATAAAATAAGGCTGGATTCACGCTGCAGATAGTTTTAGAAGCTGAGATAGAAAGTGAAGCTCACGTGACGCGTTTAGACCAATCGCGTTCATTGAAACGCATCACGTGAGCTTCGTTTTCTCTCTAGCTTCTAAAACAATCTGATGAGTGAATCCATCCATCGATACGCGCGCCAGCCAACTAACCTTTATCAATGATGATCCGACGAGTTGTGAAGGTTATAAGGTAGAGGAAGTAGAGCTTGTTTCTGTTGTTGTTGCTGCTGCAGTTGCTGCTGATGAAGATAGGCGGTATGTTCTAGATTCTGCAACTGTCTAGGTCTGTTCTGCAACTGTTCTAGATTCTGCGGCTGCATCCTCTGCTGCATCGGCGACTGCTGCTGCATCGGTTGCCTGGATCCTGGGAATGCGAATTGATTCGACATCTGCTGTCGCTGCAACTGATCGGGAGAATTCATGGCCATCTGCTGCTGCTGCGGCAGAACCATCGACGTCGGAGGAGTCGAGAAAAACTGGCGGTGACTAGACGAAGACGAACTCGTCGAAGACGAAGAAAGCTGACGCTGTTGCTGCTGCTGGTGCAGGAGCCCCATTCCTCCTCCTCCTCCGCCGCCCACCGGCGTCGACGGACTGTTGCCGACGTGGGAGTTCGGCGTCGTCGAAGACGGAACGGGGAACCACTGCTTGAAATCGAAGACGTTGTTACTGGGGGAACCACCCTGCTGGAGGTTCCTGTCGTCAGAAAAGCTGTTACCCCTACTGCCGCTGTTCGCTTCTCGGAACTGCATCGCATTTCGACCGGGACTCTCGGACCAGGACTTGCTGGCCGGGAATTGTTCCTGCGGCGCCACCCGCCCCTGAAAACGCATCGGGAAACCTCCTTGGCCGGGCTGCTGCTGCTGCTGAGGCGTCGAAGGCGAGGCCCGAACAGGCGGGCGAGTCGGAGAAGGCGTCCCCATCGAGTAGTTGACCGGCCAACAACCCTGCTTGTCCTGTATGGAGGGGGAGGGCGTGGTTCCCGGTTTGGGGGACATCTGGAAACTGGGGGAATTTGGTCTGGGCATCGCTAGCTGCGGGAAAGAGGCCATCATCGGCTTTCCGTCGTTCATCCTCATCGCCGTCATCTGGTCCACCGACGGTCCGCGCGGCGGTTGTTCCAGCGGTCGTATCCCGAGGGGATACGTAGATCCGCTGGGAAATCCCGGCGGCGGATTTACCGCTTGCGCGCTGGAGCTTGGAGGAGGTGGGTGATTGCGGTGCGGCGGCGTGGGCATCCCGTGGATGGTGGTGGGTCGCCACTGGGGGCCGCCGCCCATGTTTCCGTAAGGTGGGTTGAACCGAGGATCCATCATGCCGCGCGCGTGACTCGGGGGGAAGCACGACGCGTTGGTCGGAGAGCCGAAGTTCGGATGGGGGCGATTGGGGCCACCGTTGTTGTTGTTGGCGACCATTTGGGGAGAAGTAGGAATGCTGGCTTCGGCTTGCAGGTCCGCCTTGTTCAACAGAGATCGATCGAAGTCGCGACCGTAGAAGTTCAGGGTCGGGGTCACGTTGTTTCGCTGCTGCCCATGATCTCGTTGCTGCCTATGATCTCGCTGTTGTTGTTGCATCTTTTCCATCTGCCTATATTGCGGTCCTGGAATTTACGAAAGAAAAGCTCTCGTTAGTAACAGGAAAATTATGATTAACCGTGTTACTATAAAGTAAATGTTCAACTCGGAAGTTATTAATTTTTAATGGTATTGGATTGGGAATATTTACGAAGCATAATTCTGACATTCAAAGTGCTTTCAGCAGAATTCAGCCCATTCCGTTTAGGTCTGAACCCAACCGAGGACTCGCTATCTGTTTGGGTGAGATGAAAACTGTGTAATCACCCATAAAAGGAAATCTTGGGACCACAGTGAGGAAAGAAGCGGCTCTAAGGAAAGAATCGGAGCAAAATGTAAATAATTTTTATCGAGAACTTTTCGTCTTCCGAGTTCGGACCCACGATGCCGCGGCGAGAACCCTAACCTCTACACCATCCACTGCATAAAATTTATTTACCTGCGTTGTCGACACGCTTCGCATTCGCTGCCTGGACCTCCGACAATCTCGCCGATTTCTGATCCGGCGCTTCCTTGGACGACGTCGCGTCGGAATGGGAGTGCAGTGTGCTCGCTATCTTGTCGAAACTCTCCAACAGCTTCTGACGGGAGTTGACGGGCAGCACGTCGGGTATCTTCACCGATTTAACGTCGACGTTCGGACTTTTTCCGACCGAATTCTGCTCGTCCCTCTGACGAGAATTGTCGGTTTTCTCCGCCGATTTCCTGACGTCTTCCTCCGTCGATCTCTTTCGAACGTTCTGCCTGTCGTTGGGCGCTTTCTGCTGGCTGTTGATGTTGTTGTTCTGCTGCTGCTGCTGCTGGGACTTCCTCCTCTCGTTGCCGCGTCGCATGTTGCGTCGGGGGCAATCCCTGACGATGTGGCCGATCTTCCCGCAGCATCGGCAACCCCTGTCGTTGGGAGGTCGGGCGTTCTCGACCAACGTGTACTGAGAGAACAGATAGTCCTGAAAAAAAAAGAATAAAGTTTCGAATTCACATGTCAGGAAAAGACGCCGATTTTAAATAGGGCCTACTTACGGGCTGTTTAGAAAATAGTTTCTATGTAAGAAGTAACTTAGTTTTAACTTTTAAATTGATGAACTGCATTGTAGGCTACACTACTAGGTAGATAGAATTAACATGCAAAGAAGCAGTATGGACAACAGCAGTATAAAATGGTCTAAATTCCACCTTGGATTCTTCATACGATTATTATATAGTCGAAGACCTTTCTCGTAGAATATACCCATCGCTTGTTTACGTTTAATCTGATACGAGTTGCATAGCATATGCAACTCTTAAACGTAAACAAACCGGTGGGTATATTCTACAAGAACAGTCCTCGACTTTTTTTTTATGTTTCTTTTTATGCATAAGGAAATGTCGGCTGAACAAGTAATGAAGCCAACAAGAACGTTAAAATACAACAATCTTTATAACATAATATCAACATCCTGGCCGTAAATGATTTTCGAATGTTGACACCGCTTCACACATCCAAATTCGGTATTTCACACTCAGAATACAGTTTGTCAAAGAAGTTGCTCACCATGAAGTTCTGGTAAGGATGTGGAACGCGCGTGATAGGAGTTCCAAACACCAGTCTGCCCTTGATGAAAGCCTTCATTATAAACGCATTCACTGTTGGCAAGAGAAAAAAAAAAGGTATTAATACAATATTAGTTTGCTCGAGTCAGAAAATACCACGCATGGGTCCATTCTTGTGCCGAGGTATCTCGCTTTAATTAAGTGCAGTTTTGTGTTAAAAAATGTAAGATTGACGATTATTCGATGCACGGATTGAAACCGTTTCCAGTTTGGGAACAAGTTGGGGAAAATTATGTGATGCAATAAGCGAAATAAAAACTTACTCTTTCTGGAAACGCCGGATCCGAGATTATGGTCCAGATCGAACGGGTCTAAAAAGAGAGAAGAACGAACAGGTGTCGTCAGAGAAATCAAGTTCAAGGATCAAAGTCTTTTTCCCGAACCGAAAACTGACCTTCGATCGCGATGCACTTGGAATTCCACATTTTCTCGAACTTGGTGAGCGGCTGCAGGCGTCGGATGCTGATCACGTGCTCCTTGAAGTTGAATTCTTCGGTGTAAAAGCGGAGCAGTCCGAGCCACAGCTGGCCGGCGGTTTCGTTATTCGCTCCCACGTGAGGCCACGCGGTGGACTGAAACGGAAAAAAAGTTTTGTTTGTTTCAACTGTAACCCGCTGTATTAATCCTTCTTTCGAAGGGTAGTGGGGACAGGGTGGATTACATGCGCCATTCTCCTTGGTCACAGACCCCAAATGGATAGCGAGTCCGAGGTAAGGTATCGACCAAAGAAGATATTCCACTTCCTGAGAGGATCCGAATTTTGGCGGGATCAAATCCACGGATCTTTAACGAGCCACAATCGACACGAGCGCGGACTATTGGACGGAAAAACGAAAGTAAACTGATATAATTATTTTAGTTCTGTCATTCCAAAGCCGTGTAAAACATTCACTTCTAAACGCCTTCCCGGCACAATCTTCTCCTATCGAGTCTACAGTTCTATCTGATGCCCACTCCGCATTGGGTTAGTGAAACAGTACTACTCGGAGTTCCCCGAATACCTACCAACTTCTCCAAGTCAGAAAAGTACCAAGCGTTCCAATTATCTACGATGGTCTTGGGTTGAGGTTTCGTAGTGTCATAGAGCTGGGGAAAAAAATTAAATTATAAGAAAAAGTTCAAAAGAAATACACTACTTTAGGAAAAATGTGTTTTTTTAATAATATACATAACATACCTCTTGTAAAACTGGGATCACCGGCGGTTTTCGCTGTTGTAAGAAATAAATGACCATGAGAATGTAAGCGTAGGACGAAAGACTACCCTTCGAAGCATCGCCGATCTCGCACACCTAGAACAATACATGAGGAAAGAAAACATTAAAATTCTCTATGCACACGAGTGACATCTTGATCTATAATTTGCTCTACGAAATCCACACTATAAGACGCTTGTACTAAAATCTAACCTTCGCAAATACTTTCAAGGTATATCCCAACACCTTCACTCGCCAGTCTAGTTTCGAGTATAACTGTAGCATTCTCGTGTTATGCTGAGCCTAAAACATATCATTCGTAAGATTAGACTTTTACTGGAACCACACGCGACGAAACAGGTAATATCTCTCTCGCTCTCCTCACCAAAGTATTGTACAGGCTGATGTCCCCTTCCAATTGGGTTTCTCGATGCCGGAACTTCACGATAGGGACTTTTGCCGTAGTAATCGGAACCACCTCTTGGAGCCACCGCTGTTTCCGCAGCTTCTCGGCCAGGTCTTCGATCGTCTTTTGATTGTTTATGTTCTAAAAATAACAATTGAAGTTGTTTAAAACTCAAGCACGACTAACAAAACTCGTCCTGTAGTAAATAAACCGAGCTCACCTCTCCCGTGACGTTGCTAAGGAACGTCAAACACAGATCCAGATCACTCTGTTGCATGCCGAATCCGTTGCACGAAGAACCAAACAACTCCAGACGAGCATCTACGGCGACAGAGACGATCATATTATTAAATCGTCAGAAAAATTGCTCAAATCATCCACGAGGATCCTGGTAAACCAGGATTCTCGTGATTTTTAGAACGCTGCAAGTACCAGTCTCGCGCCACACTGGAGAAATACGTCCAGCTTGTCTGGATTTGTTTGAATACGACCTCTCCTAGTAGGGCAGAAAACGCGTCATCCAGTGCATAACAAACATGATGCAGCTTCATTTTGCGATATGCAAAAGACGAAGAAACGGGAATCGCTCTCTGTGCGTGAAAAACACAGGTAGAATACTACTTTATCGGTCCCATTGAATTATACGGGGAAAATGCGCAATACACTTTTTTTTTTTTTGCATTAAAAAACACTTTGCCATTTTTTTCAAATGTGTCTCGCCGACAGCCGGTGTTTGCCGACCAATTGCTATCACCGATTGTCAGCGAGACACATTTGAAAAAAATGGCAGTGTGTTTTTTAATGCAAAAAAAATACGATGCATAATTCATTTTTTAATATTTTGTAATTAGCGCGTAAGCACGCAGTTGCATTTCAATCCTGCGCATTTTTCCCGTATAATTCAATGGGACCGATAAAGTAGTATTCTACCAAAACACAAAATAATCACCACCCGAACTCGAATTCCGAGTTTCAGTTGGTTCCTGGATGCAATATTGTTTTTAGAAACTGAAGAGTAGCTCGAAATCGAAAAATCAGTTCCTATGCAACTCACTCTAGAATTTTTTTTTACAATAAAAAAAAAAAATCGAGATGATAAAATACTCTACGACTTCGGATAATGAACTGGGATTTATAAAATTTTACCTTTAAACATTTCTCGAATTGTATCTTGCAGCAAGTCCACGAGGTAGTTTCGTTCACGAATTTCAAACTCGCGCGGGCAGCAGATCCCTGATGGAAAAAAAAAATTAAATAAATCAAATTTCGTTGTTAAAGTAACCAATTTATGATCACAAGTAAAATTTTAAAAAAAAAGATGAATTCTTACTCATGACCTCGCAACAGATAGCGGAGAGAGTTTCCAAAAACGAGTTCTCCATCTTGGGTAACGGCAACAACGGCGGAAGAACCTCGTCTGGACAATTCGATTTGCTATGACCTTCCTTTTGGCAGAGTCGGCACACGATTACTGGGGCCTTTTGTAGAGGGAAAAAAAAAAAACAATTAGCCGTAATTTACCTTGTTTTCCCTCAATTTTATTTCTTTTAAGCGAGCTAAAATCTGTACACGGGTTGTATAAAATGTCATGTTTATTTTCAAACCCACATACATCCTCTGCAAGGAAGGATACCAAGACCAGGTTGGTATTCGAAAATGGTGGATCCATACAGGCGAAGGAGGGTGTTCCATTCCACTCCATATTTTGTCTTTCATCACACTCCCAGTGGAACTATCAGTCCTTCCTACTCCAAATATAGAATAGGTGAATAGTCACTACGTTTTTCGTCTCCGTCGGAATTCTAACCCGCAATCTGCTGTATAAAATCCTGATCAAAATATCATTGAAGTTTGCTGCGTCCTCTATGGTGGCCAGCGCTGTCAGTTATACAGCGCTGATTGGACACGTGTGGCTATCTGAGGATCTGGGTTTGAATCCCGGGTAAGGCATCGATGATCTTCTTTTTTTAAATTGTTAAAAATTCATTGTAAAAAGCTGAATATTGCAACCTCCGAGTGCAAATAAAACAGATTTTTTTTTTAGAAATCTGTCGAAAGAGCCCTACATACCTTAGTCCCTCTGAAGTCCACCTTGTCGAACTTGTAGAGTAAATCTTCTTTGGAAACTCGATCGTCGTCCGGAACCTGTTCGCTTTCTTTCGCTTCAGCGACAGGGGAAACCTTTTCGTTTTTGGCAGGAGCAGTCGTTGCCGTCGTCGTCGGCGCCGCCTCCTCGTTTTCGGAGGAGGCGTACTCGTCCACGGACAGGAACTCGTCGTCCGATGCCTCGTCCGTGCTGGACATGCTGTCCTCCTTGTTATCCTGGTCCGCCTCCGAGTCGACGCGAACCGGTTCTTCGGTTCCCACGGTTTCGGATTCGATCGACTCTTTTCGCTCAAAGCCAATCGGTTCAGATTTTTGCTTAAGATGAACCGATTCTTTCGGCGCTTCGGTCCCCACCGATTCGGTTTCGATCGAGACTTTTCGCTCCATCCCACTCGGTTCCGAATTTTTACGAACCGGTTCTTCGGTTTCGATCGAAACTCGTTGTTCCATCCCACTCGGTTCCAACTTCTGCTCTTCTTCAGGTTCTTTAGGAGCTTCGGTTCGAACCGTTTCTGTTTCAATCGAATCTTTTCGTTCGATCCCACTCGGTTCCAATTTTTGCTCAACCGGTTCTTTAGGAACTTCGGTTTCCATCAAATCTTTTCGTTCAATCCCACTCGGTTCCAATTTTTGCTCAATCGGTTCTTTAGGAGCTTCGGTTTCCATCAAATCTTTTCGTTCGATCCCACTCGGTTCCAATTTTTGCTCAATCGGTTCTTTAGGAGCTTCGGTTTCCATCGAATCTTTTCGTTCGATCCCACTCGGTTCCAATTTTTGCTCGAACTCGGTCTGTTCAATTTTGTCGACGCCATCGAGCAGGTCGCCCATCGCAACCGCGATTTCCGCCGCGTCGTTCCGCTCGCCTTCTCCACCGAGATCAAGCGCGGGCGTCACGTCGCGAGCCGTGCTGCTTAGGAAAGAGGAGAGTGCGTTGCCCATCTGGCAACGGGTTTCGTACATTCGAATGACCTGTTCCAAATCTTCTCGCGCGGCCCGGTAGTCCATATTCTCTCTCTGCGGGATTATCGGGGCGGCGGAGGCCGGCTGCTCTTTCGGAGGAGGGGGGACGGGGACGGGTCTGGGAGGTAGGATCAGAGGTCCGCTCTTCGTTTGAATGGTACCGAAATACTGGTACGATCTCTTGAAACAGGCGAGGAGGAAGTCGTGAGTTTTCGTGTTGCGAACATATCGAGCGATGTTCCTTTTTGGCAAAAACGGATCTGCGAACAGACGAATAAAAAAAACGTCGGTGCTGGGAATTCACCTGTCGGGATTCTAACCCGTGATTCAGGGGTCACCGACTCCACAGAATGCAATTGTGGCCACTCGAAATAAAATACAAATTTGCTTTTACCTTCGAGTGCAAGGTGCTTGCTTCCCCATCCTTTGTCCGCTTTGGTAACGGGCTTCGACTTCCTCAAACAGATCACTCGATCGCTGCCGGGATAGGTGACGGCGTAAAATTTGAATAATCCGATCCAAAGGGTGCCAACTTCTTGGGTGTTCTTACACTTCCATTTCTGCTTCTAAATTAAAATACAATATTCAATTATTATATATTTTTGCTAATAATGGCCGCGAAAATCGGACCGAGAAGAGAGCGAGCTTAACCACTCGACCACAAACTCCACTGCAATATAAATGGTAGATGATATAGTGATCTAAACCTCAAGTAAACAACTGTCCATGTGTCGAAGTTGCCTTTAATTATCGCTGAGGTATCATAAAAATCACGTGCTACCATTGGTCAAGAGGCGGGCAATTATCGAGTGACGTCATTGAGATTACATTATCAGTAATATCGGCATATCGCTAAGTATTTTGTGAAAATAAACATACCAGTTGTTCTTCATTTACGCTGATTTCTTTTCCGGAAAATATCTGAAAAAAATTAATTTCAAATTGAGAAGTGCTGAAGTGGAAACTTGGAGGTCTTCCTTTTCCCGCGGAATCCCAAGTGCAGGATTTAGCGCAGGGTGTGGAAAAAGAATGCACAGCGTTCTCTCTTCGCCAATGTGGTTTCGTTTTCTAGTCTTCTGATTTAAAAATTTTGAAGAAAAAAAAAATGTTCCTCTTACCTCGTGCAGAACCGGAAGTACCGGACTCGAACAATCTTGCAGAAAATAGATCAACAGCAGAGTGAACGCATATGACGGCAAGAATCCGATTTCCAGGTTGTTCAGATCACAAAGCTGCAAACGAAAAAATAAATAAATAAAAACTTTAAAGGGAACCTGGGACGAATTTTTTATTTATTTATTAGAATTAAAATTCTCAGCCACGTTTCAAATGTTTCATTCAGGTGGACGTTCTGCGGAAGTAAACAAAAGGAAAGGATGTAACGGTAATACCGTAAGTAATTAATTTTAAATTAGAAAAATGGTGGCCTAGGAATGATTTTCAAACTCGAGAACCCTGAAAATGCCGCGTACCTGAGCCCATCGAAGGAAAGCAATTCCCAAGGTCTTGACTCTCGGGTCCATCTGCACGAACTTTTGCAGCAGTTTCGACGTCTTGTAGGCGCCGTGGTTACCGACGCTCACGACGCACTTGAGACCCGTCGCTTTGTCCGTGAAACACACGTTCGGGACCTTCTCCTGGAAATTCTTGGTCACATCACTATAGCAATCTGAAACGAGAATGATGATAAATTGGTAACATTTTCTTTTTTTCCAATGGAATTTCTTGGCACGGAACAATGTACACTACTAGTTCTTTGAATACCGTTTTCGTCGGAGAGATCGTGACATTTCCGGTTTCACATCCTCACCATTTTTCGTTTTCTTTTATTTTCGTTTTTATTTCTTATTTCAGTTTAACTTATTTATGTTTATTCTTCTGTTTTTCTGTGCCTTTTCGATTTTTACCACGTTTTTATTCTTGCTTTTCGCGGAAGT
>JAQFYH010000583.1:0-11899 GCA_034694405.1 Scolopendrellopsis subnuda
GTTTAATATTTTACATCAAGTTTTCGGAATTTGCTATTCTAAGCCGAAGAATTGATACGTATATGATGGGGTATTGCTATTTTAATTATTCTTCATAATTTCGAAGTGAAAATAATTTTTAAATTTTAACATATTGTACTGATATAAAACTACGGGGTAGATACAACATGCTTACCAAACCGGTAATGATCGATCTATAACTTTGCTGCTGACAAGCAGTATGATGTTAAATAGGCAATACAGAAAGTTCCTACCTTTCAGGCCACCAGTTTTATGGGCAATATAGTATGACTGAACTTACCTATCAAACAAAGAAAGAAAAGACAAAATTAATTTACACAACTCAGCACATACGAAACGTTTTTCTTTATATTTACCTCTCAAAACATAGCGTTTAAAAATATTAATTATTCAACCTCGTCGTAAATTCATCCGTTTTCGGACTCACAAAAATAAAACATCATTTTACAGAAAAGTGAAGCACGTCATTTTTGATATCTTCTCGTAGATAGTTAACATAAACTTTCGAACATCGATATGATATCATGCCCGATAATATTATGAGCGCAACTGGGAATCAACCGACAGTGTAAAAAAAAAAAGCAATTTAAAAGAAGAAAATCTCAGGTGATATGAAAAGGTGTTTGAGAAAGATGAACCCACGTACAGAACACAGCAAAAATATATTGAGCATGAGCTGCACTGCAGGGAAGAAAACACATAGTAGCTCGTGTTCATTTTGCATAAATATGTTTACTCATACCGAGCACAATTCACACCCAAATAAAAATCTTAATACTTTGTGATTGATAGGAAAGAATATAGCCGTGAACTACTCGTATACGTTACATTTTAAACATAATTTTCTATAATTCGTATTATAAGGTTACCCCGTATAAATTTAGATGCGCACAAGGTAATAACTAATAACTTAAGAATTAACTTTGTGTGTAAATTTTGCTTCAGCAACCAATATACTGGAGTATGAGCTGATGTTTAAAAAATAAATATTACGCTGAATTTATACTGCATATCAGACTATCAGAGTACGGTACCGATATGTCACATTATTTTGCATAAGTTATCACGTAACTGGTAAAAAACGACAAAATATTCGAAAGTACGTGAGTGTAAAAAAGACATTTTTTATAAGTTTTATTGTGAAAGTGGTGCTATGGGGGACGGATTATGAGATACTGCACTGAAGCATCCAGGTTCGAATCCCACCTTACAAATTTCCAAATCTAATACTCCTACGTGTAAACACAAATTAAGGCGTGGATGGTGTCATCTGTATTATACGTAATACAGTCCAACTACTACTGCTTTAATATAGACAGTGATTTTCAAGCTAAGCATAGCGAGAATTGTACACCAGCCCTCCAAGGTTCTCTTTCTACCTTCCTGAAATAAATTTATCATATTGGCATAGGAATATACTATACTGCATATACGATATAATACAATTTTGCGCGGATTCTTATTGGAATTTCAATATCTTGTCTGCAGACGATTTCAGGAAAGCATATTATATACCCGGGCACCTTTAAACCGATTTTGAATAAAGTGACTTCGTCTTATTGCACTTGCAACTGTATATTTTCCGTCGATTGAAAAACAGTCTGTTATTTACAGCGCGTAAAAAAAAATATGGCAGATATTTTTCCGACTTAAAAACTTCCTTTTCCGCGAGTCCAGGTTTCGGGTATAAGTTTTTCGGGTGTATTATACAGGTTAAAGGGAGGAAGAGAAAAAAGGGAAAAGCGAATAAAATCCGTGACAAGTGTGGTGGAAAAAATCATTTTGCAAGCAATTTTCTTCGGGGGGAAAAAGTTTCTACATTTCGCAACGGTGTTACTCGGTACCGGATCAACAAGCAGGCAGCCAGAGAATGCATTATACGCGGGGTTTGAGACAGGGAAAAAAGGACCTACGTAGCAGCATTTTTTTCTTTCCGAAAATGCAGGATGAATTTGCATACGTGCTTCCGACTTAGAGCAGCAAGGTGAAACTTGGAACGAAAAAAAAAAAAAAAGGAAAAATGATGTGTCATGAAGCTTTCATTTTTCTTCTCCGTGACGGACGCTCGGGTTCTCGGAAGAAATTCCGAAGTATAAAAAAAAGAGAAGAGAAAAACGTGTGTGAGAGAGAGAGAGAGAAATGCAGAGTAGATAAAAAGTAATTATTTATGCACTGTTGCATGTTAATCAAATAGGGAAAATAAAGGTATTCCGACTATCCCTTTTGTCTTGTGCGCACGAAGTAAAGATTCCCTTTCTTCAAAGAAAGCGCAGTTCTCTCTTTTTTTCTTTTCGAGTAAAAAAGTTTAATTCATTACAGGCCTATACGAGAGTATTCTATGATAATTGAATAGAGATTTAATACTCTATTGATGCTGGGAAAACGCAAAGTGCCAGAACTCCGGAATACAATTTTAAAAATCTATAACTTAACGGTAAACACAGAATAAACACAGACGTAAAAGTTTCGTTCATTATACGTTGAGGACAAAACAAATCTTTATAATCTCTGATCAAAACTATAGAAAAGCGGAAGGAGAATAGAAGACAATAATATAAGTTACTCGTAGTAATAAAATGAAGGAATTGTATTCGCAGAATAATTACTTTTTTCTAACAGTTAAAAGGTTATAATTCCTTTCAATAAAAAAAAAATTTCTTCCAGAATTTTCTTTTTCCATTTATGGATTGAAGCTTTTCTCTTCCCGCCAAAAGATGATGGCGGCTGCGTTATCGTTCCGAAGAATATAATAATCTGCAATAACCGTATTACTGCTCCTTTTGTTATAAAAGTCAGGTGGATTTTTTTTTTTCGCGAAAAAGTAATAATTATAGATATATTGCCAAAGTTATATACGGGTTGGCGCCGGGGTATTAGATTGATGCTTTAGATGTCATATAGAGCAACCTTTCCCCGGGCGGATAGAAAAAGAAGTAGACTATATAGATTTATTAATCGTTAACGGAATAGTAGGGGGAAAAATGGGAAGGTGTAGTATATCTGCGAGAGGGGAGGGGGACGCAATTTATTGGACTCTGTATCTGCTGCGGATCGTGCGAGTTGGTGCGGAGCACGACGAAAACGACGTTAAGGTTTTTTATATATATTAAGTTATATATAAAAAAAGGTAAAATTAATTCGGCTTTTAAAAGAGATAATAAAAAAAAAAGATTTTTGTAATTAACCACAAAATTGAATTTACCGAAAGATCTTTTTTTTTATACGTCGGATATTTCAGCCAAAGAGCGGTTGGCTCTTAATTAATTACTGCAGCACGAAAAAAAGGAGAAGTTTGAAGCGAATCAATATAGGCTGGGGTTTGATTCTCGAATCAACTGTATGGGTACGGTAAATGAAAAGAGTGGAGTGTGTTTGCTGAAGAAATATAGCACTGTAGCACCAATATCCTATCCAATTCCATAGAGAAACAGGACATTCTGTTGATAGCCCTTGTATAGACCAAGTTATGTACATCATGCAACCTGACTTTTTTAGTCACTTATATCACCTAAGCACGCTTATCACAGGACGGTATATAGCAGGGATACAGTGTGTATCCCTTGTATCCTGTAACTACAGCTGCGCATGTTCCGAAGTATATTATACGTAATTCCGGTTAATCGGGTTTGGTGTTCTATATATCCATTGCATCCCCTCCCCATATATTCGGTATTAATATCGATATCCCGCCGAGATAAATGTTGGGTTTCATAGCGAGTTATACGTGATATAAACTGTTATAATACTGAGCCCATACATGTGATTACAGCTCCCGCGATCGTTTTACCTTCAACCTTATACGTAATGACAGCTCTTTTTTTCCCTTCCTTCGTCCAAAAGTCGAGAAAGAGAGAGAAGGGGCTTTCGGTCGGGTATATTGGAAGCGCTGCTGTCTTGTATTTTTCCCGGCAGGAAAATTATGATTTATGCCGTTGGCTCAGTATCGAACACGCGTGGGACCTTTAGAATTCGATCAAAATGATATTTAGTTGATAACTGCTGGGAGGAGGTTAAAAAAACCTCTAGGAAAGTTTGTCTGTAAAAACCCAATAGGGAAATGGGGGATAGACGAGCGCGTTCATCAGCCCTAGGTTTTTTTTATGATATAAAATTGATGAATGTACCGTTTCTGTGCTGTTCAGGAATTGACTAAAAATATTTTGAAGAAAAAAAAATGATATATTGATACCGTTTCAGTTGTGTGAAATATGTGGTTTACCTAAACCTTTTGGGAATAATCGATATCCTTCCTGACTTCCTCCCCTTTATAGCCTAGGTGATGGATATAGAAATCGGATAGAAAATGTACGATTGCGAAAATGTACCAAAATTAGCTGATATAAGAAGAGCTATTTGACCAGAAGATTACCGGTTCAATTTCGTGTTTTATAAAATCCTGTGCTATATCGTGCCATCGTGCTGTCACAGAGATCGCTGAAATATAGCAAAGTATTTTTATTACCGAATATTACCGAGCATCAAAGCAAAAGAGCATATTCTCTATTTGCTGATGCACTTTCTCAGTGAAGTACATGAAAGTTATTTTAGGTTTAATAATTATAAAACACAAAAGATTTTCTATATAAAATGTAAACTTTTTCCTTCCAAATTGATACTAAAATATATTCTTTTACCTATAATTCGACTATTGTAGGTACAACGGTATATGATCAACATACGTATAAGTATACAAGTCAGTACAAGTAAACTGAACTCTCCGAAGTAAACTCTCCGAAGAACGAGTTTCAGATTAGCAACATTGTCGGCATATTGGGTTGGTAAAAAGATATTGCTGCGCGCTTGAATAAAGAAACACAACTCCATTATAATGCCCTCCAACGTTTAGCATTCAAAAGAGCCCGAAAAAATATCCGAATACACCGTGTAGCACAAAGAAAATGGAGGGGGGTTCACCGGTGGACTTAAACATGGCAAGATGATCCACCGAAAATTATAGCGCAAGAGTCGCCGTTTGTATGTTCGAAATGGCGTCGCGCGAGCACGGCACACGTATCTATTCCCTTTCGAGGTTGTGTTATTACGTGGTACGGGAGAAATCCAAGCTATTTCCTTATCTCGTACAAGGGAAGAACACGTATGTACTTCGTCTCCCTCCCCTCCCGGTCCTTTTGCATTTATTCCGTATTTAAATTTCCCACCTTTCCTTAAATCCCGCGTTCAGTGGGACGGAAGTTATTGATTAAAACCCCGCTCCTTCCACGTATATACGATTACGAAAAGGTTCCATAACAGAGAACGAGAGATTCATGTCTTCCTTTTACCGCAGCAACCAGTTTTAGACGCCGGTTATACGCGCTTTTACCTAACTCGATGGAATCGAATCGCGAAATTGCAGTCGAAAACATCAGGCTAAAATGATCGGAAGAATAATTCTAAGAGAAGTCCCGGCGTATACGAGAAGTTTCGATGCTATTCTGGATGGCTTCCTTATTACTCCGCAGAGTATACACGCCAGTTTAACCCAGGGTGGGAATTTTTCCCCCTCGCTGTGCCCTTTGGTTCCTATACCCTTCCCTTTAAAGTTTTCCAGTGGGAAGATTCAAACCGTTATTACGAAATGTGCCCTATTTTATAGCTTCCCTTCATGCCCTCTGTGCTCAATTTCTACCCTGCATTGTACTAAATCTACTACGCATAGTACTCCGTATATAGTAACCCATACCCTATTCTGTTTCAAGTTTTAAGAACGTCTGTCAATGGGCACTATTCGCGTCCACATCTCTAAACAAAGAAACCATAGAAAATTTAAACTTATCCATATCCGATGTACGGTACCTTCTTACAAGGCCCCAGAATATGCTTAGACCATGCTTAGAACTGGACTGGAATCTACACGCCAAAATAATTTAGCTTTGCCGTTTTCTTCCTTGTCTAATCACAGACTATCCCATATAAAAATGTCGCTATTAAAATCCATTTTTTCTGGCACAACTTAAAATCAAGTTTATTATTAAATAAACAACCACCTCATGCCTCAATATTAAACACACACATACGTCCTTTCTTTTTGTTCCGAGAAAAGTTACAACGGCATAATAGAATCGTTTATCACTTGAATGCTGATAGGTAGCTGCTCCGAGAGAACTCTTTTTTTTTATTTTATTTTCGTAATACGTTCCTTATATAACTGTGGTTTTATACGTTCATTATTACGCAGCTCAAAGATGACTATGCTGCTTCCCTCCCTCCCCCCTCTCGCTCCCGAACTGCAAGAATAACAGATCGCTAAATCATATCGGGTTATTACAAGGAGTTTTTGTGTATAAATAACCAGATTTCATGTCAAGCTGAATTTGTGGTAGTATTATACCGTTTTTTTTTCTTTCTCTTCTCATTTCTAGTTTTAACAAGGTATATTATATAGATCCAACGTGGTCCTTCTTTTTGCACGTAAGGAGACATTTTTGTTTCCATAAAGATGGAGCAGTGACCGCAGAAGGCAAGGTAACCACGTAAGATTATAAACTACCCGGAGTTTTGCTGATCTGTGATGCGAGCCATTTTATCTACCGGTATGCTTATTGATTATCAGATGCAGACCCAAGGCAGGGTACCCCTCTATATAGGTAATCCTTGAAAAGAACTTTGGCATCCTATTCTTTTGTGGTGAAGGGGAAAATCCGTCTGACGACCTTTTTTTGCATTTTCCCTTCTGTGTAATCTCGTGTCCTTTAATAATGAGCCTACTGGCCCAGTTTGCTTATAGACCCATGATTCGCGGCGCACATCTACCGCTAAAAAGGCTGTATTGATATCCAGTTTAATTGCGCAGAACGCGAAACTGGAATACTGCGCAACTAAACCGGATATCAAAACAGCCTTTTTAGCGGTAGATGTGCGCCGCGAATCATGGTCTATTGCCTATTGGGGCAATCAGCTAAAGCAAAAGCTTATTCCTAAAGGCCATACTGCCCATACTGCAACCAGAGACGTATGACGTCCAAAGCGCCATTTTGTGTCCGAGGACTGGAAGGACCATTAAAATGTCGACTCTACTTTACCACCCTTCTCCCAACGGAGTCGTATTTTCCCTAACGTCCCTTATGAACGGAGCCCAGACCTTTAATACCGTAGCAATAAAGACCCTCGAATGGAGGCGTTTTCAATATAAACCCGATTTCATTCGAGGTAATTTCGAGTCGCATTTGAATAGACTCATTAATATCTCAGCTTAAGCAGCTGTTTGCGAAGGAGAGAGTCATAATAACCTGGAATTCCGTTTCGAATATCATCAATTTTTTTCTTCCTCTCCTGCTAAATTTTAATATATAATTATTGAATATAAGATTGGGATTTTATTATGTTCCTTTATCTACCTCCTTCCTTGCGTTTCCCGAAACGCTTTTCGTATAAACTGTTTCATCCCCCCTTCTCCTTCGAACCCCCCCCCCCCCCCCCTCGTCTCTCCGGTTCGCGCATCTCCACCTTCGCAGTGTTCTCCTTAATTACAGTTTCAATGTAATTATGGATTGGCATCTCGACTCACACGTGAGTGCTTATTAAATTTTTACATTAATGGAATCAAACAAGCGCTATTACGCTCTTAATTAATTCCCCTTTAATTTTAGAAAAGAGATTGTCTATATAGGAGCAAAAGCATTTAAAACACAGCGATATAAACCTTGCTCGCAGAAAGCGATTGCAGCAGGAATTTACCTCTTTTGATTAGGCTCTTTAAAAGAGGGATTAATCCCGATCAGATTTATTTTAAAGTCCAAAGAATTCGGGAGTTGATTGGAAAATATTGTTAAAATTTTTGTTTTTTAACACTATAACGAGTAAGGGTTGAACTCAAACTCAAATAAGTCCCGGAGGAGAAGGTGGCAACGGGAAGCCAGCAACGGGATATCAACCTGTGCAGCTAGGTTTCTGACGTCACGTAGCTTGCCATTGGTTAATAAATTCGTTGCCGACTGCCCGCTTTTGATGCTCAGTTTACACTAATTACAAATCTGTTGACACTGATACGTAGTAAAAAGATTTTATTTTTGATCGTAAGCGCATGTTGTTTTCAGAACAGATACCAGGGCAATTTGTCGAAGGTTTAATTAAACTTACGTCACATTGTGTGGATTCTCAAGACCAGATTTGCCCCCCCCCCCCGCACAGCGAGTATATCACTTAATTTCTAACTGCTGTCACTCTCCGCAAACACTTCGGTAGAATTTTATGAGAAATAATGGCGCATCACCCTTTTAAAAATTTCATCCAAACCTTCAAATGAGGGGCTGAACCACTTACTCTCCTTGAAAGGCAAGAAAATGTGGCAATGACATGTGCACGCGTGATTGAGCGGCCTTTCCATTCCACGCTCTTTCTACAAAGCCCCCCTACGCACCCCCCTTTCCCTCCCCTTCTCAATCTGTCTGTTCCAATCTACCTCTTCTCCTCTTTTGGCACCCACCCTCTCCCCGGTATTTTACCTTCCACCTCCGTATCGGAAATCAATGACGCACAGCCGAACGCGGAACCGGAACCTGTGACAAGAGAAAATTTCTCCAAAAGAGAAACGTCTTCGAAAAATGGAGGTCGAAACCAGCGCGGGATTGATGATATCCTCCGTACACTCGACCTCCCCCGTTAAAAAAAATCACAATTAGGTCTAACTTTGGTTCTGCATACGGGAATTCCCTCAGTTTATCAACTGAAAACTGACACCATTCTGGGAACTGACATCAGAATGGTGTCAGTTTTCACTCATGGAACCGCTCTCCTGATTTGCACCCTCCCGAGTTTTGTTTACACCGCATCAATACCCGATCTCAAACAAGCCAGGGTACAGATTTTCGTCTTGACTTTACGTTAAGTCGGTGACGTCACCCATTGAAAAAGCATTGCCATAAAGACGGACTTTACTGAAAGTCCGCTTTATGACTGACGAAAATCGCGCCCCTGGCTCTATCCTTAATTAAGAGAAAATTGTAATAGAAACTGGAATTCCCACACTGCAAGAAAATAAAAAAGAGAAGATTAATGTGATAAGTAACAATCATTTTATCAAAGTTATATTTAACTTTTATCGCGTTCTCTAAAATCTTATTCGTTCTATCTCCAGCAAGCTTCTCCAAAAAAAAAGGCGTTATTTAAAATTAATCAATAATAAAATATTTGCAACACGATATATAAATCAATATAAAACTGACAGAACTTCATATTTCTCTTTGGTTTACAGCTCAAAGAAAAAGAAGAAGAAAAAAAAGTTTTTTTTTATCCATGTCCATTTTTTTTTCTCTTCCAAAAGCGGGGGCGTCTGGCGGTGAATTGAGTGATTTGGTCGCATGTGTAGATGTAGCCTCGCTCATCAACGATAGAATACATTCCACTCAATCCCACCTGAACCTGTTCCAATCCTCAGGTAGAGACCCCCCCTCTCCATTCATACAGTTGTGGTTAATTCGTCAACTGACCATTATCTCTCTTCTGATCAAAGGGTGCTGAGAAACGCAGGTCAACTCCATGATGATACACCTGCCCTCCCTCCCATCCTCCTCCCCCAAAACTTCGACGAAATCCCAACGGACGAGCAGCAGCAGCAGTAAGAGAAATTATTTGATGGCAGATTTTGACATCAGGTGGTCGGTCCGACATTGCTTTTCCCATACAACAATTCCATCAATATTCTACGAGTGGAGTAAACGTCGTATATCGTATATTCTAAAGGGTGCGACAAAAAAATGCACAGTTTCCCTCATTTTGAGGGTAGAAAGTAACCTTCATGAACCAACTGGAGTAGCTACCAAAGGCTACTCAAAAGATTTATTTGGGCGACTGAGTAAATATCACTAAAGCACCTTATAAGCGTCAATCACATCTATGGGTATGGGTGTAGGCTGTAAGCTAGGGGAGCAATTGGAGCGATTTGCACATGCGTCTGTGACGTATGTAAGAAGTTCGCTCCAATTGCTCCTCTAGCTTACAGCCTACACCCATACCCATATGATGTGATTCCCCCTTAACTGGTTATAATACAAATATCTAAATAGACAATAATGGTTTCCACCGCTTCCGTCATGTTGTGCTTGACCAATCACATACTGGAAAGGTAGGGAATCGGCCAATCAGAGCTTTAAAACGCAACGTGAACAGAAGCGGTGAAAACCGAACTTCAGATTTTCATACTAACCTGTTCATAAAACTCTTCGGCAATGCAGTACGTCCACTGTTTATGGATATCGTGTACTTTGCACGGCCCGTTAATATCTGCAAGTTTAATGCACATTTCCATGGCCAACATCCGATCGGCTTCGGAACTCCAGTCCATCCCCGTCGCTTCAGGTTCGTTTGCCTAAACACAATGTACAGGGTGTTACAAAACGATTAAAAATGAATGTTCTACTTTACGGAAAGATCGAGGGTGTATGTTCCAGGGCTGGAGTCCCGCCGAGGGCGAAAACATTGTTTGTCATTTTAAGACTCCGATCGTCCGCGCTTAATTGTGTCAATAGCAGCCACGTTAAAGTAAAAGACCAGCTTGTTAAAATTTATTTTTTTAATATTATCACTCCAATTTTAATGATTTCGAAAAGCCTTTGCATAAAATTGTAACATTATTTGAAAATTTAAGGATTTTTGACTGGGAGACGTCATTCATTCTTTCTGCGAGATGATAGGCCTACGGATAAAGAGATTAGAGAGAGCGTGAGAAAACGGCAATCTTTCACACAAACTCGCAGCTACTCTCTGCTACCCGAAATTTTGTACAGCAGTTAAGCCGCGTACACACGTGAAGTTTTTCGTCACATTTTCGTAACATTTTTGTGTCACGCTTTCACAAAAAAGCTGGCTAGCAAAACATTACTGCGGCGCACAGGACCGGTCTTGCTATATTCTAATTGATCAAAATCGAAAAGTGTGATACCGTACTATTCAACATCTAAGCATTTGTGCTTGAGTTTCAAAAAGTGTGACACAAAAGTGTTTGAAAAATGTGATGAAAATTTTATCGTGTGTACGCGCCTTAAGAAAACTACAGGGACGAACTAATTTCAGCTGTTACAGTGAGTGTTATTAGAGGGGGTGGTCTTGTTTTTTTCGTCGACCAGCGAATTTTCTGAAGGAGAAGCCAGCAGAGGTACCAAATTTTCCTGGAAAAATCCAGGGTTTTTTTAACGTGCCGCAATCGACGCGAGCGCGGACTATATTTGGAGGACTCCTGGTTATCATCTTTTAATATTGAGATCTCTTGCCCTATAGGGTGGATCCTGGTGCGATTTGATTGGTCCATATGCGGGGAGAAATCTGTACAACTACGCATTGATGCTCGATTTCTCCAACGTGGCATTTCAAGACACCGAAACGCTGTTGTCGAGAACTCCGAAAAATATTCCGCCCTCCATCAATCTTTTACTGCCATTCCAATACTCGGTGAGCTATCGCTGGTTTGTTCCTAAAGTACAATTTACACTTGCCGATATCGGCAGTCGGTCCGACTTAAGTTACGATGCGCATGCGTATTTTGATTTCAAAATCGGTAGCCAGTTTACACCAACCGGGCGACACGGTCCGATTTTGACAGACAATCAGAAATAATTAGAACATAGATAAAAATATCCTTCACGGTTATTATTTACGTTATACCGTATATAAATATTTATTACATTTTTAAATAAAGTTGTACCAGATTGGTTTTACCAGACGTTTATTACCCGGTAATAATTACCGGGTAATAAACGTCTGGTTTTACGTTTTTTTTTTTTCAAAAAAGTTAAGTTATTAGGGATTAAGGTGGCTAGAACGTATATCTGAACAGTCTAATGATGTTTTTTTTCGCCTGGAACTTCTTTTTCGCCTGGAAAGTTATGCTGAAATTTTGCCAGTGGGGGAGGAATGGTGACAGAATACTACTGTAAAAATTTCA
>JAQFYH010000584.1:0-11890 GCA_034694405.1 Scolopendrellopsis subnuda
TCCTCTCTTTCTTACCTGTCCCTTTGCGCGCGACCGGCCGCTAGATGGCGCCACCTATTTCATGCTCTAGCTCTATACGAAACCGCTTGAAATTTTATTGTAAAAATGTTACTCCGTACTTTATTTGAACCCGAAACTATTTTGTAAGGCAACTTCGATACAGCAGCAACTTAATTCTGTCAATAAGCTGCGTTAATTTTTAAAAATAGCATTCGTTTCAGCGTTAAGTTTGTCAAAAAAGTTCCTGCATTCCAAGTGGTTAAATTACTTACACCTTGAAAAGTTCAGAAGAATACTTCGCTGTAGCCCCAGCACGATTTTACAATAATATAATCGATGCCCGATGATTTTTTACCGCAGCAGAAACATTCGATAATTATATTGTCCACAAAGAAACGCCGAGGTCAATCAGTTGATTTCTTCACTCTGTTGGAAAACTAAAGTGATGTGCAAACAATAACTCAAAACTTTAATTTGAGCTTCAACACGTTACGTGTTGGCTTTTGTAAACTTTTGTTAACAAAACGAGTGCTTCTATTGATCAGCAACGAAAAATATTAAACGATCGAATGAATGCTGGGCAATTGGGAATAAAAAAAGCATCTATTGTTGCAAATAAACTGAAGAAACTCCAAGGTCCAATCTTCTTATAGAGGTGTTCGAAAAAAATATTCTTAGAAATCCACCCTATAGTTTTGCAATATCCCAGGACTAGTTACAAAATAAATCATTCACATTCTTCATTTTTATAAAATCATTTCGATTTAATTAAAAGCAAATTGTACGAATAATTATTACAAATTACATTTTATTTACAGTAACCGCCCTTTAAAAAAAAGTTTTATTTTACAAGCAATTAAACCCAATCGCCAAATTACATTTAAAATATAAAATCAACGTTTTAAAATCTACGTTTTGTTATTGTGCGTTGGTTTTAAGTTAAAAAGAACGTTCGTATTAAATACATTTACAATTTCGAAATTTTTAATATTATAAATATTTGTTTTTAAAGTTTTTTTTTTTAACTCTTACTCTTTAGAAAAATATAAATTTATATTGGGTTGTCTTTAAGTTTTTGTTGGGAACGCCCAGCGAACCATACTGTCAACTTTAATTTGAGATCATAGGGTAAAAATTTATGTTCTTCATAATCAACAAGTTTTGTATAAAATCGTAATAAAATACATAGTTGCAAAAAACATTTCACAAAAATATACACGATTTGGCACAATGGCAAATTTTTAAAATACCCAAAACAAGTAGTTCAGCAAATTACGTCAAGTTAATTACGTCAAGACGTAGCAAATTACGTCAAGTTAATTTGTTACCCTTTAATTAATTCATCTGTTATTTCTATAATTTATTTACAAAATTCGTCAGGATCTTGTACTTTTATCATCACCGGTTTTAGAAACCAATCGTCCCGCGGAGAAAAAAAAAGTTATACATTTTGCACACTTTTAAAAAGAAACTGTACAATATTATTGTGCAAATTATTCGTCGAATTTTAAAAAGTTAAAATTATTGCACTTGCGTATTTTAACGCACTTTTTCTGAGCATACAATTAGGAAGACTCGAAATATTTACACCAGTATAGAGTCACAGAAATAGCATTTTAGAGGATAATATACTATGCGTTCGTGAATCAGTTTTGCAGCACATTTTCCTTAGTCATTGTTATCACAGTGATTACTGCGCCGCAGAACGCAAACCTTGATTCAGCACTCAGCAGCTACGCTCTGCCCTTTAAAATGCACTTTTTACCGACAGCACAATCGTTACAAATTTCACATTTAAAAACCGCGCGCACTTTCGCTTAAATTCCAATGTTTTTACATAACGAAAAGTTCATCTCAAACTTTTGGGTCCAAATTTTTTAGCTCGTAACCATGACAACCACGTGCTGTCGGCAAAAAATGACTGCTACGATATTTCCGTCTTTCTACTAAGATTTTGGTTTGAACCTGGACATGTAAAAATAGCAGTCGACGCAATAAATCGCCGTCGACGATATCAGTTTCTTTCTGCACAAATGACACGGAACTTTCTGGAGACCGTCCGACACGTTGTCGGTCTCTTCTTCGCCGTTATCGACGTTGGTCGATTTTCCGTTGAATCCTCCTCCGCCGTTGATCGTCGGATGAGAACCGTTGACTTTAGTCCGATCGACATTATTTTCTTCGATCAAAGATTGTTTCGTTTTCGGAGGACTGAAATACACCTGATTGGTCGCAGCCGCGTTTTTACACACCCTATCGAACAGCGGATTGTGAAGAAATTCCTGTTCGTCGTCCGCGCTCGCGACTAAAGCTATCTGATCCGAAAACGTGACGGTCTTTTTCTTTTTCTTCACCGTTATCGGAGTTTCGCCGTCTTTCGTCTCACTGTTTGGTCCCGTTTTACAGTCTTCGAAACCGTTCGTTTCGCAATTCCCGTTCACTACAGTTCGATTCGGATCCTCCGTCTTGTAATACTGATTGTTGGTCTGTTGCAAAACGCAGTTTCTCACCGGGGGCGGCGAAAACTGAGATTTGAGTTGGTTCGGCCTGTGGTCGTAGGTCCGATTAGGGAATTCACCGTTAGAAATTCGATTCTCGGTTTTGTGGTCTCCGTTTACGACGTTCTTTATCCAGTCAGTCATTCCATTGGACCGGGGAAGGCTGCTGGGTCCATCAACGACGTCACTTTCTGCCGGCACCGGATGATGCGGAGGAAATCCGTTGCCGACACCGTTCAGTGGAGATCTGATGGCTTGTGGGTGAATCGGTCCGTTTTTGTACGGAGCGGTGCCATTGGTCAAACAGTTGGGAGGTCGAATGGCAGAAGGGATAAAATTTCTCACAAACTGCGGCCCGGGTTTGATGTAAGGTGGGGTTTCTTTGTAGGGAGGAGGTTGCGGCTGTTGGGGCCTGGGGATAGATAGATGAGAAGGGTGAGCCACAACCGCGTTAGGTGGAAGAGATTGATAGGGAGACTTGGCAACCGCTGCATTAGGCGGAACGGATTGATAAGGAGACTTCGCCACCGTGGCATTTGGTGGAACTGCTTGATAAGGAGAACTAAGCAACGTGGCATTAGTTGGAACGGGCTGATACGATGAATGAACTGCCGTGGAATTATGTGGAACAGATTGATACGGCGAATAAACGGCATTGGTTGAAGCAGATTGTGCTGCCACAGTTGCGTTGGGTGGAACAGTCTGGTACGGAGAGTTTGCCAACGTGGCAGTAGGTGAAACAGATTGATACGGTGCCGTAACCACAGTGGCAGGTGGAGGAACCGATTGATACGGAGAATTAACGATTGGGAGCATTTGGTAGGGTGGATGAACCATCGCAGGAGTACTTTCCTTCGGTTTTTGGTTGGGCGATTGAACAGTCGATCTAACGAATTCGTTCGATTTTTGGAACGCGGCACACGACTCCTGTTGCTTTGGTTGCGAACTTATCGTCGGTGCGTCGATTCTAGATGCGCAGTTAGAAACAGCTTTCGACGAGGAAGGAGACGGCGAAGACAAGAGAGTCTCAACGGACGAGGATTTTTGTTGCATCACTGGATTTTGCCAACAGTTTTGGGTGGAAGGAGCGTCGACGATCATTTCTTGCGAGGACGATTTTTTGCTTCTCAGATTTCCGTTTCTCTCGAAACGGGATAACAAGTCTCTTACTGATCTGTGCTGTTGATCTTTTCGTTCTTCTTCCGATTCTTGACGAGCAATTGCCGGCTTCCTTTCTGCTGCTTGGGTCGGCATCCCGCCTAAACATACGTCTGCCACCTGAGAAATAAAAATGTAAACTGGATTAGCACTCGATAAAATGAAAATTATTTCAGACCGATTCCTTCGCTATACAGTAGTCATCAGAATTCAGTTCACCAGTACCTACGTCTATAGTAGAAAATACGAATAAGTTTCTTAAAATAAGTTATTAAAAAATACACTGTACTCATTAACTTTTAAGTTATGAA
Source organism: Scolopendrellopsis subnuda (assembly GCA_034694405.1). Taxonomy (NCBI): domain Eukaryota; kingdom Metazoa; phylum Arthropoda; class Symphyla; family Scolopendrellidae; genus Scolopendrellopsis; species Scolopendrellopsis subnuda. Next base: position 3,968 of record JAQFYH010000584.1, read on the forward strand.
ATTTACATTTTGTCTACTATTTTCCATCGAAGTTTGTTTTTTTTAAACCAAAGTTATTCGAATAAGGTGTTGGGTTTTTCCTATTTTATTTTTATCGAATGTTTAAGTTGAAAATAAAGGATGCCAGTAATGAAAAATCCAATAAATTTAGAAGTCTGTAAAAGATTTTCCAGATATTCATAAAAAATACCCGGTGCAGAAAATATATAGTAAAAAGGAAATTAAAAAAAAAAACTCCTCACCTGTTGAATGCAGTTCTTTTGTGGAACGGCGGAAATACTCGACGATACAGAAGTCTGTTCCATCTGTTTTCTTCCGAGAATTTGCTTCTGCCTTTCCTGCAGCTCCTGCAACCAACTGCCACCTTTGGGTTTGGAGTCCGGCGTCGTTTCCGTCGAATTTTTTCTCTTGTCCAAAACCTGTTTCCTCTTTTCTTGTAACTCGGCCAGAAAACTGCTACCGGCCGATGGGGCCGCTTCCTCGTCTTGAACGGAACATCTATCTTCTTCAGCATCGGCCAGGGAGTTCAGAAGAGACGGCGACGGTGGAGGGGGAAGGGGACTGTCGGAGACCTCGTAACTTTCCAGCGCTGTCGTCTGTTGTGGAGGACATATTGGAGGAGACTGTCTGGAGTTCACCGGTTGCAATAATTGATTTGCGACGTAGGTTGGTCTCTGCTGGTTTTCGAAGGTGACTGGCGGTCTGACGACGGGGTGATACGGACGGGTTGTTGGCGGTAAATAAGGATTATTCAATAATCCTTGTTGATTTACTGGTGAATTCTGATAGACCGCTTCTGGAGGAACGACCGGGTTGGAGAAAGGTTGAGCTTTTGGAACGATGGGATCGGTTCTCGGGGGTACGACGTCTTGCCGGTAATAGTAGGCAGGATTGACCTGCCTAACTGGAATCGCAGAAGTCGGTGGAAGCCTCTGCTGGTTCATAGGTGGCGCCACGTCTCGCCTGAGAAGAACGGGCCGGATGTTATCGCTCGGCGTTCGCTCGTGATGGACTTCGGCTTCAATCGTGATGACGTTGTTTTTGGTGTCGGCTGATTGCGACGCACCAATCAGAGGATTTCCGTGAGGTGGTAAATGGACAATGGGTTGAAAATTGGCGCGAGTTTCCACTGGAGGTGGCGACGATTCAATTTCGCCCGTTAGCTGGGATTGCGACGTCGCTCGACTCGAGAGTTGCGACGTCGTTCTTACGGGAGGGGGAGGCGGGGTCTTGCCGGGAGAATTTGAAAAGCGTCCTCCCCCGGTCGAATTGTGCAGCAATTCGAGGTGTGCGTCCGAGAGGTATCCGGACAGAACCTTTTCCTGCGGCGCCAGAGACTGTTGAGATCGGCTGAGTTGGCATTCCTCCAGAGGGCGCTGCTGACAGTTCTTGTCCGATTGGTTGCCGTCTTGTCCTTCCCTCAAATCGGGCATGCTTCTGTTCTTTCTCCTCATCAATCCTCCCATCAACTTTCGTCTGATCTTGTGCGCCTTCTTGCCTTTCTTCTCCTCCTCCTTGTTCGGTTTATTCGGATCGGAAATCAGATTCTGATTGACGACGATGTCCTTCAGACCGGACGACGCCGAATGAGTCCTAAAGAGCGACGTTTTCTTCGGCGTCGGCGGAGGGGACGACCAATCCTTGGCGTAATCGCTGTAGTCGTCGTTCTTCTTTCTTTGAATCACTTGGATTTCCTCCACAGGCGACGCTGCCTTCGCCGGTTTGGGAGCTTCCTCTTCCTTTTTCGAGAAACTGGGAAACAACCAGTTCTTGTCTTCCCTGAAGGATCCGACTTTCGCCTTCTCCTTTTTCTTGGGAAGTTTCTTCGGCAAAGTGGCGTAAATCTCGATGTTCGTCGGTTTCGGATCCCCGCTGTCTCGGCTGTTCTGTCGACTGTGGCGACCGTACGAACTGTCTTTACTTCCTTGTCGGCTGTGTCGTCCGACACTCGCTCGATCGCGGCTTCCTTGCCTGCTGTGTCGACCTTCCGTCGGGCTCTGGGCGCCGTCGAAGTCGCAGTCGTTGCTCGTCGAGGAGCCGTGAGAATTGATCGATTCTTGACGACTCAGGACCCGTTTATGTAAACTACGAACTCGCATGACACACGAGTTGTGTTTCATTCGGGCCATGCTCAGCGACTGCGGATTGTTGTAAGGAGCGTCCATGGCGGCTCTCGCTCTCGCTATAATAAAAAAAAATCCATCATTAAATTCAAATAGGCACTACGTCACCTACGTCACTATAATAGATAATATACAAAAAGGAGAATAGACCCGGTTAGTTTCTCGTCAGAATGTACTAAACATGATTGTAAAACTCTCGTGAAATATTTCTTCAAAATGTATTGCCGATTTTGTGACAAAATACTCTATTTGAGAGGTTGTTATTTATCACTAAATAATGCAGTCTACGAGTAAAATTGTTGCATGTCTAGTGTCTCTACTAGAAAGAAGTTTAATCTTCGATGTTTTTTAATTCAGGAATTGTAACAGCAATATAGAACGTCGTTCTACCGCAAAAAGTATAGTTTGAATTTGGAGGGCAATGAGATACGTTGTGGTTAAAGCGTCATTAGGAGAATAAGTCGCGTCAAATTTTCTTACCCACTGCGCTGTTGCAAAGGGATATCGCTCCGCTCAGATCTCCCTGATTTTCGCGCTCCTGCGATTCTTGTAGGAAAATATCAGATTCGTAACACAGTCTGTCGCATTCATCGTTATATCCTGTGGGAGTGAAAAAAAGAACAAATTTTAACATAAAGAAAATAAAAACCGGTACAATACGTATAATACGGTACTGTGTACAGTGTACTGAAATACGTATTATTCCAGTATTACAGTGGTGGATTTTAAGAAATATGCAGAACTTTTTAAGAAACTTCTTGCTCTGTGTAAAAAGTTTTAATTAAAAGTTCTAATTAAAAATTTTAAAATAGAATATGTCCAGTTTCGTCGCCAACCAAACAATGCCATTGAGTTTCTTTTTCAAAACATTCCGAGTGTCGTATAAAAAGAAGAGGTTTTTTATAATTTTGTAATATTTTTTAAGAAAAAAAAACCTTTCCCCCTCTCCAAAAAATCCCGCGAACTGGCAAATTAAAATGATTTAGTTTTACCTTTTAAGTTTAAAGCAGGATCGTGCGGACTCAAGTGTCTCCCTCCGGCCGGAACTTCCGGAATCTGTGCCAGAGAAGGAGGATGCTTACTATGAGGACTGTGCGGATGCTGGCCGACAGGATAACTGTCATTGGAAGACAGGGAGAATGAATCGTAACCAGGATCCAATGGCGGTCGCAGCAGAAGTTGCGGTTGTAAAGGTGCTGGAACGTTCTTGGAGAGAACAGTTTGCTGAGGCCTGTAACATTTTGAAAATGATAAAACAACCCATCAAAAAAACATGTGGATTTAGAACCAAATAATAATCTATTTGTTTTTTTGCCAAGATTAGAATTATTGGTCATTCACATTTGTCAGTGAACATTAACAAAATTACTCGTTTCATATAATTATGTAGACCACCCGACTTACCGCTTGTAGAAGACAGCGTCAATCGTTACACTGGACGACGAACTAGCGCTGTTGCGATCGCCGCTCCAGTTTCCCGAGTCTCTTCTCCTCGGTAAATTGGCCACATCTTGAAAGACGGAATCGGGTCCGCACTCCGCTGCGTTCATCTGGGCGCGCATTCGAATCGAGTTCTCGAAAGACTCCAGACTGCTATTGCTGTTCCTGTTTCCAGCCGAGGAGGTGCTCAGCGTTCGCTGAATAGGTAGCTTTTGGAACGCGAAGACGCTCTCAACCGCTCTTCGGCTGATGTAGATGTCGTCCTGGAGCGCCCTGGGACTCGGAGGTTCCACCTGATGGTGAGGAGGAGCCTTGGGATAGGGTGCATCGACCGCATCTTCTCCTCTGTGCTGATTTAACAGACTGTCGACGGAACCTACTCGGATCTGTCCCTGTCTCAGATTGTACTGTCCGGCCTGTTCTTCGCCGGTCCTGTTGGGTGCGATCCTGAACGGCCTGGTCTGCGAACCGTCTCCGTTCACGGAACCGTTCCACTGAAATCGTTTTTCTTCTCCTTCGGCGGTTGGCGAATGAGGGAAATCAGAAATATTTCGATGCACTCCTTCTGAGATCGGATGCAAATTGAGGACGCTATTCTGCTGAGGTTTTTCCAAACAGTTTTCGGCGCTTCGTCGAGGAGGCGGCTGAATGGCGGTCGAAGAACACGCTTCCTTGACACCGTTTGGAGTGACAGCTCTTCGATGGAGACTTTCCTTATGGGTGCAGGTGCTGGACGGAACGTAGGAGATGGTCGTGGGAGCAGTCTCCACGGGAACGTGAGATCCGTTGGGATTGGCGAAAAGTAAAAGCAGAGGCTGAAAATGTCCGCGGCGACATTTATCTACCACTTGTTCCCATCTCGGACCAATCTGAAAAAGACGAATAAACACAATAAGTTTTAGAATTCGAATCGAGCCTGCACTTCCACGGTCCGTCATAGTTCCACTTATTATGGAACTTTACACGTAAAGTGTTCAAAGTAAAAGAAACTTACTTCTCTGACAGTAGCGTCATCAAAGTAGATCCAGACGTGCAGTTTTGTGTGGAAGAAGAAGGTGGAATAGTGCTTCCCGTAATAAGTGACAACTCCAACCAACTGATGAACAGCTCCGGATGCCCATCTATTGTCAACCACGGAGTGGAACACCTGAAAAGGTAACATTGCATTAAAATTACTGCAACTAAATTTTCGTTCAGAGATCGAAGCGTCACCGCATCAATCTGTTTGTCAGAGATTTTTCGCCAGTGCAGAAAACTTTTTTTTCTTGGAAAAAAGAAGCGAAATTACCTCCTGTAATCGAACGGTGCTTCCGATAGTTTTGAAGACGTTCATTATATGATCCAGCGTCGGTCTTTCCGAATCCCAGACCAACCCAATGCTGACGATTTCGGGACGATTCATCAACGATCTCCGGATCTGAATCTTCGCACCGCAGGAAGACTGCAAAAGAAATCAAGAAATTCGTACCGCAACTGAAATTCACTCGACAAGTTCCGTGAATAAAAAATAATATGAACCTACGAGTTAATAGTTACAAACAAGAACTTTCCGAAATCAAACTTACCGGACAATCTCTCATGTCGCCCATTCCTCCCGCCTTTCGAAGAAGTTGACCGAATAAGTCTGGAGAAATTCCTGTTCCCTCCTCAAGCATCTGCTGGGCTTGAGCACTGAAAACAAAAACACAGATAAAATAAAGATATCGAAGAAGTATTGATGCTTTGAATATTATTATTCTCAAGTCACTTCCTATATTATGAAGTAATGTAACTTTGTTGGTTCCGTAAATTTTCCTATCAGCTAATATATCTAAGAAAAGCACTCACCAGAGGGCAGAAGACGATACGTAGTGCACCATCTGTGTAAAGGGCAAGGGCTCCGAAGTGGCTCCACACGAATGACACACGCTCTGTAAGGAAACGGTATCAGCATTTTAATAAACCACACTTTTAGGAATTAACTTAATATAGACGATTACGAAATATCGGTTTCGAGTAAATATATGCGCACATTTTGGCAGTTCAATTCGTAGGCCGTTGCTTATCCAGACAGATTCGGAAATTTCTTTCACGGAATTATTATGTTGATAAATTATAATTGCCGCACAATTTAAATGCAGCCAACCTATTGGCCGATTCGCCAACTTATGCAAACACGCACCTGCACATACTAATTAAGTTGGCAAAATTAGTTTTTTTTTTTTACCTGTTCGACGAGGGTCATCGCGAACTTTTGGTGGGTGATGCAGTGCGGGGCGCTGCACATGTCTTCTTTCTCGCTGTGAGCAATGTGGGTGTGGATTCGGAGCAAAATATTTTCCTAAAATAAAAACAATAATGGAATTTTTAACTAGGTAAAAAAACAATGGTCTTTGTAATTGTTTTTTTCTTTTTAGAAATGATTGTCAGATTTGCTACTTCGTTAAGCGATAAAACGACGCCAAAAAATAATTAAGGTTTTCGTTGAAATCTTCTTTTGTTTTTTATTATTTTATGATTATGAGAAACAATACATGACCCAATTATCACTCGCGTTATAAGAAATAAAGCTGCGTCAGGTAGCTTTTGGATTAAAAACAAAACAACGAGCTCGAGCTACCGAGCACACGCCATCCCCAAGAAATATTCCCCCCATTTTCAGAACATCATCTCTCTCTCTCTCTCTCTCTACTCGAAGAGTTCTTCTGATAAATCCATTAGCACTACTGTGTGTTTTGGAAGATGAGGTACGCCATTCTGTGTGTATAATTTCGGAATTTTTTATCGACAGATTAAAGTAAAGTGGCGTGCTAGACGCCCCTGTAATTTCTAAATGTTGACCATTTGAAAGTTTCTTTGGAAGTCTTGCTTCAATTTTCTACTCACGAAACATTCTGCTGCATCGTCCATAAAGCCTAACTGGAACCGCTGTTGGTTGAAGAACGTTTCCGCTAGGGCTCTTCGCAGCGCGTCGGGCGGTAACGCCGATTCCTGGCTGTATTGGAATTGGGTAAACAATTCCTGAAACAAACAAGAAGAAAAAAATATGATTACCAAAGTCCAAAATGCTAATTTAAATTATGTTTTCTTACATAACTATCCGGCATAATTATTAAATTACTTAAATGACGTCAGCACCCCGCCACTGACTGTATATTCGTGCTTTCGTGATGAAGTGAAAATGGACCCCATAAAAATAAAACTTGCATTAATTCCTTTCCAAAACAACTTCACAAATTATTTTCATGCATTAAAACACTCCTCAATTCGAGCCTCATCTTCATAAATTAATGCGAAATATTAATTTTTATTACCCGCAACTTTGTATATTCGCATCGCATTATGAAACGCTTTCTAAATAAACTGTTGAAACATTCCCAGCATATAAAAAATGACGACTTAAAAAAGTAATTAAAATTTATTTTAAACGAGTTGAATAACTCATTCAATGCGACATTGGTGTCTCACGTCAGCCAGCATCTTGAACGAAATTGGGACTCTAACATATAGTGCTATCGTAGTTTGTTCGTCATGTCCACTTCCTAGTAACAGCTTTAGCAACCACATTGTGTGAACGGAACAATTTTGTCGACGCTTTTTTTTTTTACTAAAAATTCCGAATGTTTGTTTACACTTTACTCTGGGATCTTCCCCATTCGATTTTGGAAATATAAAAAAAAGAAATATCGGCAATGCATGATATGATTCTGTTATTTCATACGCCAAGTTCAGAGAAATTTTATAAATCCTTACTCGTGGCACAATTATGGCGGACGTGAGATGGCATCCTTTTTACCGCTCTATCAATTATTGTTTCCGGAAAATTCTAAGTGGAAAGAATTTAAATTGAAAACACTCCAACGTTTGACGTATAACAAGTTTACAACACAGGTACGCCTTCTTTGAAATCCAGCAGGTAGCTTCTTCAAAAATTACCGATTGTCCCTGAACGGTGACATTTTCCTCATACCATTGATGAAACATAACCCCACTAATCAGGGATGACTCTTCTGAAGAAACGGGAACGGTGAAAACAGAGTAGGGTGTGTGAGTCAGACACTGTATTACGACTAAGAAAAATGGATAGGTAGGGCATTTAAGATATGCCAAATTAATGGAACTCGATTAGTCTACAAAACTAAGTTATGTACAGTATCTGTAGATAGCTATGTAGGCCCTATGTACCAACTTGAAAAGTTAGTGTAGGTTACGATTTTTTTTTAATAAATCTTGGAATGTGTAATTCTGTAATCAACCTAAGACGAAACGTCGAAACTCAAATAACCTATGAAGAAACACTATTCAACTAAACAATTTTTTTAAACAATAATCTTGGCAGCATCAATCTTGTTTAATTCACATTCCTTTATGAAATCTATTT
>JAQFYH010000585.1:0-11886 GCA_034694405.1 Scolopendrellopsis subnuda
AGCGGACGATATGCTTTCAGTTATTAGTTTGCGTGTCACTTCCGCGCGCTGATTGGTCGCGCGCTACTGATAGTATGTAGTATTTTATCACGGAATAATATTATTAGCATCCTTATAAAATCATGGCTTTTTTTTTATCGGTTTAATTCTTCCTCGTAATAACTTAAAAAAAAAACCTGTATCTCTCGAGTAATATTATTTCAATAAAAATCTCCAACTTGAGAATTTGCAACTGCATGATCGAATAGGCTATTGAATGTCGCCACCTGAACTTGGATGTCATTCTTTTGCCGAGGAAAAGTGCTTAAATGTGTCGCACCCAGACACGCAAAGATCATCGGAGTGGGAGATACGTAACACTTTTTCTGCTACGGTTTAATAATTTACGACGATGTTGGCGTAAGTCTGATGCGTCTCACCTGCTGCTGCTGGCGACGTTTATTCACGTGCCCCCCCCCCCTTCTCGTGGGAGTTCGCATCCCATTGTGGCGCAAATTGACGAGGTGGACGCTGCTGTCAGTTGCCGAAAAGGGGGGTTCGTTCGACCGCGAGAATCATCAACTCGAACGATGAAAGAGATCGAGACCGCGTTTGTTGTCATTGGGACTTATTTTCTGGATAAACGAACGATGTCAATATTCACAAACTTGGGTGATTTTACGCGGTTGAAACACCATCAGCCAGTTTTAAAAGAAACCACGTCACTGGCAATTTCTACTGTTTTTTTTTTTTAAATTTAATATTTTGAAAACACTTTATTACGACGTGCTGATAATAATTTACGTTAAATTCACGCACGCACCACTTTCGATTCCATAAATAATAATAAATATTTAAATTGCCTCCATCCAAAAAAAAAAAAACCAAATTTAAAAACCTATAATAGACGAGAGAGTTATGTGGCCATTCAAATGGGGCCCCATAAAAAAAAATATAATTTCCGAAAAGGTATCTCGCAACGAGCCTTTATTTAATACAATCTCTCTCTCTCGGACGAGGAAAATAATAAAAAGAAATAACCTGCCGCCGCCGCGCCGCGCTATCTGCGCGCCCAGCAAAACTATTACGATATATGTCCCTGGCGTTATTATGGAAAACGATCTCTTCGCCTAATGCAATAAAAAAAGTGTCTTTTCCAAAGACTCTCTCTTCGAGTAATAATAACTTTTTTTTTCCGTTCATCTTGCGAAAACACCTGATCGCTGCAGAAATGGGATCGCGCTTCATTGCTATGCAAGTTTGTTCATGTGTGAATAAAATCGGCCGGGCTCGAGGGGCTCCCACTACAGGGCCGGGCCGCCGTCCGCCTCTGGGCGAAATGGGCCCAATTCTGGCGAGGAATTTAATAATATTACAATTTTACGTAACAGATGTCGCCACTTTCCACGCAATCTAAAAACAACGAAGTCGCAGAGTGCCCCAATCGTTTCGTAATGCGCCGTTGTTCCTATGTTCCAGCTTCGTTCCACTCAACCGCTATAGAGAATAGCCATTGTTCTTTCATATAATTGATAATTATGTTGGGATTGTTGGGTTTTTTTTTATTACATTACTGTAATGAAATTATGAGCATTAAAAAAAATCCAACAATCCCAACATAATTATCAATTACGAAAAAACGAATGGCTATTCTCTATATAGCGGTTGAGTATATTTTTGACCCGTTTAGTCGGTTAGCCGCCCCATTAAAACGATTATATAAAGTTAGCGGAGTAGGCTACCAAAAAACTGACAGGTATTAAAATACACGAGTAAAAAATATAGACCTTTGGGAAGGAGCTAGGCGAATTTCAACTGCGCCTGTATAAGGCGCCGCTGTGCGTGTAGGTACGAGCCTGGCTCTTTCGTCCATCAAATCCTGTTTCTGCATACTTTTTATCAACATAACACATCTATAATGAACAAGAAGGAACGTTATATTTCAATATGGAAAATGACATACTTTCCCTTCTATCGTTATAATACGGGGGACTCGCTGGATTTGGATTGAATGTGGCAATAATTGCAGCTGCCTCCCGTCTCTCCAAAGTGCCTCTAAATTTCAATTGATCGTAGAAGGCGGGAGGAAAGAACCCGGGGGGGGGGGGGGTTCCACCTCCGTATAAAAACCCGTAAAATATTCCGAGATATTATATAGGGAAATAAGATGGGAAAATGTGATCAAGAAATGGAAATATTTCAGGAAAGGGGAAGATGGGGGAGTTATTAGTAATAATGTAAATGTACGAAGAACACGGGGGGGGGGGGGGGAGGGTTTCTTATTTAAATGAAGGAATATATTATAAAGCTGCTGCTGCTGCCAGAGAGAGGCAAAATATAATACACGCTCTCGTCTTCGGAGGACGAAAATAATTTATTGGCATTTTATTCCGTATCGAACGAATGCTGAAGCTGAGATTGGGTGACAGAATATACCGTAGGCAGTTGTGTACATGACACGTGGAACCGGATTGCCACATCGGAGTTCGATTCCCGAGTTATTTTCTCACTTGATATACGCCAGCGCAACATAAACTTCCTTTCCCAGCAAGCATCATCTATGGCCACCGTTTTTGCTCCAAGAAACCCAATAAATGGAGAGTCGCTTCCTTTGTGGTGACCTGTGACCCAGCAATGATACTAAAGGAAGGACACAAATAACCTTTTTTTTGAAAATTGAAAGAAAAAAGTTATTCCGGAGCTAAAGATTTGAATGGCCGTTGTGCCAACCTAACATGAAATCTGATGCAGGTCGCATACGTAGTTACGTACTGTAGCCTACGTATGTTGCGTCAATATTCCAATAAACAACCCTGGCCGGGGATTTTCAGAGCTGCATCCAGATAGAAATATAAAGTTATTCGGCGGCATCGGCGACATTTTCTTTGCCGTCAAAGGGAAGGAACCCGGTGCGCGTGAATAAAAGGTCGAATGTATTTTCACTAACAGACTCCTCGTTGATAAAAATTGGTTTTTCAAAACAGCGGGAACTGAGAAATCCTGAACCTGCAGAGCAGGGATCAGTCTCTGGGGCCGCGCGTGTTCGATCAACCAAAACTCGTAACGAGCGCGAATCGAAACAAACAAACACGTCGTCGCGGGTCCCCCGACGGATCAGAAACCGATACCAAAACATAAAACCAATTTTAAGTTCAATCTCCACGAAACCGTGAAGACATCATCGCGCGGAGGTAATTTTTAAACAACGCCGCGCCACCAGCTTTGGCACCTTTGAAGGTGCATCAGAGCGACTGATGCCAGGACGGAATTTTTGTCGAGTTCTGTTTGTCAAAGTTCGGGATCCCGGCGACTTTTAGACCTATGATAATAATCTTGGAGAGTTTAAAAACCCATCTCTGTTACAAAATATTACTAGAGGGAAAAAGCTCGCCGAGGGAAATTTTCACAGAAAAATTCCACTATAATAACTTAATTTATGCCTCAAAATTAGTTGCGCTAAAACCAACGAAACCAAATCGCTCGCGATGTTGTAATGACAAAAAGAATGGCAACGTGATTTATCTGCGCGCTTAAATCGTGCCGTTTTATTTCTGGCCGAAAAAAAAAAAGAGCTCGTTGACCATCAAAATAAAGACTCGAGTTGTTGGTTTCTTTCACGTTTCCCATTGGACCGCAAAATTTTACATGGAAGGCACCAATTTGGACTCTCGTCCGATGGGCGCGGTCTCTCTCTCTCGCTTAACTGCCGTCACCCGTTTTTATGGCCGGTCGCCGAAAATAACTGTCGGACGAGATGCTTTTCTATCGACCGAAGCCATAAAAAGAAGAAAAACCTTTTTTCGTGATTTAATGAATCTCGCTACTTAAAGAGCCGCTCGTAAAAGGATAAACGAGCGAGATCATTAAATCGTCGTCTCTTTCTATAGTAAACCGCGATTTTCCCCAAATGGATAGCGAATGCGTTGGTGAGGAGGAAGATTCCGCTCCCCGACAGCAACTGACACCAGCGCGGACCATCCTACGCCAAATGAAGTTTTTCTACTCTGCCGGGACTCGAACCCGGCGTGGTAGGCACAGCGCCCGATGTAAATAAACCCCGATAATAAGAAAAGACACGGACGCAAAGAGTATTTTAAAATTTTCAATGTAATTAATAACTTGGCTAAAACATTCAAACCCTTTTCCATCATCGTTTGAAAGACATCTTCTTCTTCTTCCTTTTCTCTAAAACAGCTTTTCTGTCCAGGTGAGAAACAAAACAAAACAAACGAAGCATCGATTATTATTATAAGCACGAATTTACATAAAAATTGAAATAAAAGCAAATTCCGAAGGACGTCTCATCCAAAGGGGACGAGGGGGTTTCTAAAAAAAAGGAAGGTCAAAAGGAAGGGTTCCCCAGCGGGGATGGTATCGCGCGGTTCCTGCAGGTTTCGAAAATAATACGGTGAAAACCGGGGACGGATTACGGAGGGAAAGCGGATCGATTCCATTAAGGCGAATCGCTTTGGTGGAAATATCAGTTTGGTCGGTCAGAAATTTGGATTTTTTACACGTTTTTTCGTAATTTTTAAATCAATTTGTACGACTCTTTTTTGTTAAAATGCATCAGCAAAAAGTGATTTTATAATTGAACGCACGATTAACTTAAAAAATGAATTCTTCGATGTATGCAAAATATTATTTGGTGCGAAACATCGTTCCGTTCCTTCGACCAGCCAGAATGGAATAGATACCGGTTCCCTTTAAATGTGACGTCCGACCGAAGGTGCCCTTTTACGAATTACAACAAGCGTTAAAACACTGAATGTAAAATTAACGAGCGAAAACAAAATATTATATTATATTCTCTCGTTTTTGTTGGATCTTGTCGTTGTGCGAAACGTATGTACAATATAATCAACAGTTGCGTGATATCAGACTGTCTCCCGATGGATTCCGCTTTTTACAAAGATAATTCTGTACATTTTCTTCTTCTTATATACAAATATTATTCGGTCCCAAATTCACGTTTACTCGCATTTACCTTCGTTTGGCGATATCGACAACAATATAAACGATTAAATCATAATAATGCATAGAAATGAAAACTGTATTGCTCGTGTTGCATAATGTTACGTGTTTAAATAAAAAGGTATAAAAATTACAAATATTGTCAGTCGTATATCGATTGTAGTTTAATTTTGTTTGTAACTTATATCCACAACCGTGCGAAACGATGGAGAGCGAGAAAAATGAAAAACCCCAGAGATAAAATAGATATGTAGCGGAATAATATACAAACGCCGAGAAATATTAGCTCCAGATCATTATTATTATTAAAAAAAAAACAATTAAAAATGGATGATGATCGTGTTTTGTCGCTCATCTACGTACGAATTCGGCAGAATAGAGTTTTTATGGATCTAATTTCCAAGGCAAAAAAAAAAATCTATTTTTTGACCATTCTGCGTAAAATTACAAAACGCGAGGCCATTATAATTTTATTCTCAACATTCCAACTAAAAATTATAATTAATAACATTTTACCAGATTTTTTTTTTTCTAAAACACGCCCGTTTTTGAGCAACAACTCGTAACGTGTCGTAAATTTTTAAAATTGATTCCAAGTGCACGATTATAACAGAAACTGATCCGTAAAAAGCAACACTAATACGCTTAATGCAAAATGCAAATTCCCAAATAATTTTGGAATTAATTCGTAAATGCCAATTCAAAATAAATGGATTATGCGTGAAAAGCAGCTCATTGGTTATAAAAATTAATATTAATTTTGATGCGATGGATCCACTATTTATTCCTTTGTTTTTTTCTTTTTTGAACAGATTTAATTCAATTATTTTTAAGATACTTTTTCCCCCGTTCATTTTCAAAATGTTTTTTTTTTGTAAATTCTCATTTAATCGTGTATTTAAATAAGTGTGCATATTATTCCTACCCTGGGAAGCTCTATAAAACAGTCATCCCAACGTAATATTCGTTAATTTTGGAGTCGAGCGGTATTTGAATCCGCCTTTATTTCTAAGTTGCTTGAAAAATGATAGTTAAAGCTGATGTTTAATTTGAGCTATTTTTTTTTTTACTCCGTAACAAAAAAAAATTTAAATATTTATTTTTTAAAGATTATAATTTTACAATTTTCTAAAATTGTTTTAAATATTTTAAATTTAAAAAAGTCTTTCCTCATTATACTGTACATATTATCCTCTCTATTTCATTTACATTATTCTCGATATATTTTTTTATTTCAGTTACATTTTCTTTTTTTTTTCCTAATCGTCAATATTGATTATAATAATAATTAATTAATTAAAAAATTGGATTTTTATAATAATTAAAAAACAGCGGAATTATTTTACTACGTTGCTACCATTATTTTTAATATTACGCTTATACAACAATTATAGAAATTATTATATGGTTCATTTTAAGCTGCTCACGATAATAATAAAATAAATATAATTCTGTTTAAAAAATAAATAAATACAGCAAATTAAAAATTTTATACATTTTCGTTATTTTCATGCATTTATCACATAAAATAGAAATAAAATAAAAACCCGATCGGTTCAACCTCTTCCTTTTTCTGAATAGCGAAATACATTGGTTCTATCGTAGATCTACGGGAATTTCACGGGGGGATTTTCTACGGGATTTCAATGGCAGCATTCAATCAACTACCGCTTACATTCATCTACGAAATATATTTAAAACAGGCTTTAAAAAAAATTGGAAGATATTTTAATTAATATAAAACGTAAATAATATTTAAAATTAGGTGGTTATTATAATATTATTATGGATAAAAGGGGCCACGTTAAATACGTAAATATAAATATTATAAATATATAGGATATAAACTGGATTTTTTTTTTAAAATTACGATATAATTAAAAAATCAGAGAGCAATATTTCATCCCCACGTGACAAAAAAAACAATCTCACTATTTTATTTATTGAGAAAATTGACACCGAATTGTATTAAAATTGTGTAAAGTAAAAATGTATTAAAAAACTCTTTTTTTTTATTATTATATTATAAAACACACGATCAGCTGCTGCAAAAAAAAATTTATGTATTTTTTTGCATAAAAAATACATAAATTATTATTATAAAAAGTTTATTATTATTGGGAACTAAAAACGATGAGCAGATAGTTCGGTTTTAACAAAAACGTGGTTTTAAGAACAGGCTTGTTGCTGGTTCCAAGAGGAGGAGGTGGACAGGATGGTGTTGTTGTTGTTGTTGTAAACGGGCGACTTCCTGCCGACGGCCGAATCGACGTCGGCGGTCGAACGAACCGAGTGGGTGGAGGCCGAGTGCGGCACGGCGTCGCCGGTCTTGTGCGGCTTGAGGTGGTGGTGGTTGTTGGCCGCGGCGGCGGCGGCGGCGGCCAGCGCGCGCTCCCGCAGCGCCAGCTGGTAGGCCACCTCGAAGGCCTGGCCCAACGTCAGAATCACTTCGGTGGCCAAGTCCTGAAACGAAATTGCAAATATTTAGCGCGGGTTGTTTGTACAAGAAGAACGAAGAAGAAGAAGAAGAGACTGACGCACCATGTTGAGGACGCTGAAGACGTGGCAGTAGTGGTTGTTGGTCTGGTGGTCCTTGGTGATGTAGGCGAAGTGGTTCAGATCGTCCGCGTCCTGACACGCGCAGTGGATGTTGCGGATCTCGTGCTCGCACACCACGTTCTGCGAAAACAGATGCAGATAATATGGTTAAAAACACGGGAATAAAAAAGAGGATGATGATGATGATTATTATTATTTTCTCACCTTGGACTCGGCGTCGATGAACCGGACGCCCCGGAAGGAGATGGACAGAATTATGACCGGGATCTTGGCGATTTCGCTGCAAGAACTCTGCGCCAACGAAAAAAACAAAAACCATAAGAACGAGACTCGTCCCATTTTAAATAATTTCTTACGCGGTTTAAATAACGTCGAGTATTTCATTTACTACGCGTTCAATGAGAGAGAGCAGAAAACGGCGTTCGCTCTAGTTGCATTTATGGCCGACAGATGGCGTTATAGTGAATACGAGAGAGAGAAAAGACCCGACGAAAACGCGCGCGCGAGCCCCCGCCCCCCTCGTGTTTCAACAGTGATTCATTGATTGTGGAATTTGTGCGGAAAGAATCAAACATTGTCACAGCGCGTTACCTTGAGTTTTTCAATCGACATTTTCGTAGATTCGACGCCCTTCAGTTCCGGCACCAACGTCGATCCCAAATACTAGAAAAAAAAAAGAGGGACAAAATCACCATCGTTATTATTGGTTTTACGAAAGAAAACGAAGGTATCGTTGGAAAGTAGAACGAACCTTGGCGTTGTAGTTGCACGTTCCCTGGATGAGCGCTTCGGGTTTGTGTCTCCACTGCGTCGTCAGGGAATTGGGAATTCCGCTAAATAGCTGCGAGGGATCGCGGATGATCAGCGTGTTCTGAAGGAATAAAAACATTGGGTTTTTTTTTAAAAAAACTGAAATGTATTTTTAGCGTCGAAACGCACAAAATACTCGCGCGTTTTACCTGATAATGTTCGAGTACTTTGCTGCCCACCGGGATGTCCAGGGAAGATCCGGGTATTCTGGTCCTCTGCGGGGGCTGGGGCGCCGGTCCCTTGCTCCCCCTCCTGGATTTAAGCGTTCCCGTATTGGCCGCGTCTCCCATTTCGCCCAACTGATTGATTTCCGATTTCTAAAAAAAGCAAAATTAACGACATTTTAGCCAAACGCTAGATCGCGCGGCACGCTAAATGAAGAACGTCGTTCTCACCAAATTACTAAGATGATTGGAAAGCTGTTCTATGTCCTGATAGATGTGATTGTCGTCCACTCCCTCCCGTTCGCCCAGGGAGGCCAGGATCCGCTTCCGGTGGCCGGGCAGCGTGATCTCCAGCACCTGCAATTATCATAATGGAGAGTTTGATCTCGGGATTCGAACCCAGCGACACTCATTGCGACCGAAAAGAGTCGTTACCGTGGTGAGTTCGACCTCCCAGATCTTGAGGATCTTGTCCAGGCAGTCGTACTTGTGGTCCACGAACACGTCCACGTAGTTGTGCAGGTGCAGCGACTTGAGCCACGCGTCCACCGCGAACTCCTCCCGGGGGATGAGCGGCGTCTCGGGCAGCGTCTTGACGTTCTCCAGGATCTTGTGTCGGTGCTCCAGGTTGATGATGCCCATCTCCTTCAGGTCGTACTCGGCCAACACGCCACACTGCAAATCACCACGAATGCAACGAATTCATTTTTACCGCGCGACGAACGTAAAAAATTGTGCAGTTTCTCTCATTCGTAGAAATTGTAAAGAAAATATGTCTCACCAGAAAATCGAGATTGTCGAACCCGTTGGCCAGGAAGATGGTTTCGTAATGTTCGAGCCCGAACCTGCCCAACCACATGCCGATGGGCGTCATTTCGTACCTAGAATATTCCCTGCTAAGACCTGCCAGACAGACAGACACACGCGGACAGTTATTTCGGCGCAGATAAAGAGACAAACGTAAAAAAAAATCAAATTATTCTCGTTACCTTTGGTGAATTTGGCGGCGAACTGTTCCTCCAATTCCTGCACGAACTGCGATTCCCTGGCGATGCCTCCGCCGAAGGAGGCCAGGATGTCGGCGATCTTCTCCCACTCCTCGTTCTCGTCGAAGGGACTCATGATGGACAGGCTCTGCTGGTTCCTCGCCTGGTTCCTCTCCTTGCTGCGGCGCTGCGCCGCTTCCGGCGGCGGCGGCGGCAGCACGTTCTCGTACACCACCTTGACCTTGCGGCCGCCGAAATTCTCCTCCTCGGACATGAAGACGTTCTCGTAGGCGTTGTTGTGCGTGCGACGCAGGACGCGCGGTCGGTCCGACGGTTTGACCCTCTTGCTCTCGTCGAACACGACGGGCTCCACGTCCGACAGGGCGTCGCAGGTGTCTTCCGAGCTGCACGTGCCGATGGGACTGGACGAGAAGCGGGTCGAACCGTGATACAATCCTGTTGGAAAGCAAAGAAAGTTCAATTCACGCAGCTCTACGAGTCCCTGCAATTTTTTGTTACGATTAAAAGAACGGCAGGTCCTATAACCATTCAGTCACTCGGCGTAGTAACTAACAAGACCAACTTTGCGTCGATACGAAATCCCAAATGTCCTCGTCAATATTTAGTTTCAAGATCTAGGGTTAAACGATACACAATGGCGATTAAAACTGCGCATTTTATTGCGTAATTATCTCGAAAACAAAACTAATAATGAATTACGTCGAAATAAAATTAATTTTCCTCGTCATACCTTTGAACGAACTTCCCTTTTTCCCCGTAAAAGCACCGACCGTTTCGTTAATAATGTCAGTTTCTTTTTCAAATTAATATTTACCGATAATAAATCTTTTTCTTCACGCACCTTGGCCGTTATTGTAACTGTTTTATCATCCGGTTTATCGCTGCAACTCGATTACGCCAAAAGAAATCATTCGTTTCCTGTCAAGTGCTGACGCATCGCGTAAATAAACGTACAATATTCACTCTTCAAACCCGCAGTAGTATCCTTTCGGGTTGGTAACGCGGCGCCACCCTCAGTAGTCACTCACCCCCAAACGAACGATACTTTCCCGGAGGATCAACTTTGGCACGAAAAAGCCACAATCGACACGAGCGCGGAAAGACGATGAGAGGAACGTGCCGCGAATGTACTTCAAACAAAAATATAGAGACAAAGAGGTGAGTGGGACACCCGAGACGACCCGTGGGACACGTCCATTTCCAGATTCGCTCCAACATTTGTGGGAAAAACAAATGTAAATTGCTTCTTGAATTTGAAACATCTTTGGGGTGGTAATAACAACGTTAACCTACCTCGAATTCGCTCAAATAGTAGTTGTGGTCACACAAACACACCTGCGGGTCCAACGTCAGTAAGTTTGAGGTCAAATAATTCTCAAAATATAATAATTGATCTGCGGGAGGCGAGTCGAATTAATGACTCAGCAAAATACAAATGAAATAAACAACAACCCCGTCACATGATCGGTGAGTATCACGTCAGACAGACGGCAATGTTTCATATTCCATTTTCCTCTTTGGCCCTCGACGCTAAAGTGTCATTCAGAAAAGGCAAACCCAGAGTCGGAGGTCAGGAAGTAATCTTTGGGGGGGGGGGGCGATTCCTATAAGGTGCACAAGATGTGCACGAAAACGAACATTTTTTCTTGCATTAAAAAGAGCTTTGACCTTTCTCGAACCGCACTTTATTCGAGATTACGTAACAATCTACTCGGATACAATTTAGTCATTATCAACCAGACGAAAGGAGAAATGACATTTGGCGCCGAATTTGAACCTCCAACTGCTTTGTGATGCGATATCGCGCGGAGTTTATATTTCAGGTTCAATGTTCTGCCTTTTTTTATCCTTTTCAAATATTTGGAGGAGAGATAAATACATTTGATCGTTAATGGATCGAACAGCTGCGAATTGTTAATAAAAATTTGACGCCCCGTCAAGAGAGAGAGAGAGATATCATAGTTTCGAACGTCGAGACACAGCCCGTCGTTCAAATAACATTTTGATACTTGTTAAAACAGCCGATTTGTGTTTGAAACACGTCGTTCATTAAATCCGTTCGTCATTCGAGGAAAACTGACTGCATGGAAGTTAAGAAACCCCCCCCCCCCCCGCGTTACTCACTCGCTGGCGATCGCAACGTATTTCCTCGACTTAATATTTGGTAGTGCTTGTGCGATTGATCTATTACGAGTGCCACCCATATAGACTATAATACTGCAAATGACGATCGCCAGCTCGGACCCTGCCATCCGTTCCATAGGTATTGAAAGAAAACCCGGATCTAACTCCATCAGTTAGGCTACAACGAGTAAACGCACATCCGGAGGCTCATTTATATAGCGAGTAATAGTACCTCGTCAGACGCGCTAAAACAAAAAGGACTGACCCCG
>JAQFYH010000586.1:0-11882 GCA_034694405.1 Scolopendrellopsis subnuda
ACTAGTAAACGCCCCAAATTGAAGTTAATTAAAAGCCGTCATGCCTTCGAGCGAAACGGCGGGAAGAACACATTTTTAATAGTTACGTAGTATAAAAGCAGTGGCGGACCGAGCAAGCAAACGGTGCAGCTGTACCTGGGCCTTTTTCAATGTGAAATTAATATTCAAAATTACAAAAATATATTGCGATAACTTTTTTTTACTCGTTTCTCCTCCCTCTCCGACGCCCACCAGGAATTTCACCAGTGCCCTTACAAGTTCCGCCACTGTATGAAAGGCAATACTACACACAGAGAAATATGAACACTCCATAGGGTGTAGACATATAGAAGGAGTGACCCTGGGCAAGCACACCACGGGTCAATCCGTCTATATGTCTACACCCATATGGAGTGTGCATGTTTCTCTGTGTGTACTTACGGTACGTTAGCAGAGTGATCAAATTCGAATTTTCTTACCATTTGAGTTCCCATGGATTAGATCCCGTGCTGTAGCTGTCGTCCAAACGAGATAGGCTGCTCATTGAGGGAACTCTGACCAGGGACGAAGACGGATTATAGCTCACGATATCATCCACGTCGCGATCCGACACGTCCCTGGTGCGGCTGAGCGATCGGGACCTTCGAAAGGAGCCCATGCGAGAGACGCTGCGTGCTTCCCGTTCGTCTTCCATCTCTCTTTCCCAATCCTTACGTTCCTTGCGAATGGCGTCCATTTTGTCGTAGATGTGATTCAGTCCATCGGTGGAAATGGCTCTGGTCAGAGGCGCCGGCGAGAAGGAGAAATCCGAATCGATATCTCTGTTCACGCTTCTGGATCTCCGTTCGCGCATCGAGTTCCAATGCGAGTTGTAGCTCGAATCCAGGAGGGAGGAGCGGCTGGATAAGTCGCCATCCAGAAGGGCCTGTTTGCGAAGCTCGAAGTCGATGTCCTGCTCCGCCTGATTGGAGAAGGCTCCGAACGATCTGGCCCTCCTGGAGCCGTACAACTTTTCCAGTCGCTGGTAGCGCATGCGACGAATGGTCTCTTCCAGTCGTTCGCGTTCGGCCCTGATTTTTTCGGCCTTCTTGGACTTTTCATCGTCGGGTTCGAACCCGTGCTTCGGCTTGAAGAGTCGCCTCTTGGACATGTGTATGAAGGCGTGCTCGTCCAGGGTGGGCAGTTTCGGTAGAGACGGAATTTCGGGGGTTATCGGGCGATCTCGCCTCTTGTTCAGGTAGCCCATCATATCACCGTAGTAATCGAATCCGTAGTGGTAGTTGTCGGCGTAGATGGAGGTCTTGGGGCGACGCCAAAATACGGGAGCAATCACAGCCTTGTTAGGGGCCATCTTGATGAACAGAAACTTTGGTGTGCGAGAGAGAAAAAATCCGACCAGAACCTTTGAACACCGTGGACCGATATGAAAATCAACTCTTTCGAACCAGCCGAAATACAGATCGACGGTAGCGTCACCTACCGCGGCCCACTACTTTCTAATTCGGCCGACGTCAGCTGGTTAAGCGTTCTTATTTTGGGAATGTTGCCATTGCGGGATTTAGTTGCCAAGTGATCTCGGATAACAATTCGCAAAATTGGAGCCAAAATAATCGATAAAAAATAATTGTAAACCAAACATTGCCGCGCGCACTTTAAATATAGACAGGTGTTTACATTACATCATCGCTGCCTCGCAGGGTCGATTTCACTCACAGTACGTAATTCACAAGATTTTAGTTCCAATATATTAAGAGTAGACCTCCGACATGACCACCCTTGGTCAGGATATAATAAAAAAAAAAATCTTATAACACGCGTAACTTAGAATTTATATATGTAAATAACTACCCCGGTAGATATCTACCATTTCTGGGGTTCTTCCCCTCTTGTCAATATTTTTCTATCTACAGTTCTACACCCATATCGCCTTAAGCCGGCGCCCTTGGTTAAATGAACCTGTTTGCTGGTGGGAATTACCCAAAGAGGCAGTTAGATCCCACATAACTAACTGTCCCGGAGTGGAGTTGGCCGGTTGTTACTCCGCGAAACCCGAGTCGAGAGTCGAGAGTAAAACACTCGACCACCATAGATTCAGTTGCAAGTGAAAAATTAGTGTAACTTATATGGGTTATGGGACGTAGAAGTTTTAAAAATTCAATTAAAGATTCTTTTTCATAAAGAAGATCACAGGACCACTGCGGGTGGTATTTTCTAATAATTGATCTGGACTTAATTTTTAAATTTTTACTGTAGTTGATTTTGAAGAGTTACATAATAAGAATCGATATTCTGTTGATTTCGCCCCAAAATCGATTGGTTTCTTTATCGATTTTATTTTTCTAGTAAAATTAACGGAGAACGTGGTAATGAGACCGAGAGACAGGTCGGTATTTCTGGAAACAATTTCGGAGTCCAGCAACAGCAAAATAAAAGTTATCTTGGATCTGCTGGTACATAGTAATCCAGAAATACAAGGAAGCACGTGTTAGCTAACAGGCAGAGGACCTTGGAAGCGATGGATTCATGGCCAGGGAGAGAGAGAGGAAAACGTAAAAAAGATGAAATTAATGCTTTCTTTTTGTAGCTCACCCAGATTGTTTGGCCGACCGCCATCTTGGCAGAGGCATCAAAAATTTCATCAATTGACAACACAATAGTTGCACAATATTGTTTCTTCTTTTTTTTTTTTTCGACAGTAGAAGGCTGATCATGTAAAACTAGAATTGCAAATTGCTTTTAACCTTTTTTGAAATTTAAAAAGTCCATTAAACTGCGCGGGAATGGATCCAATTTTTGCGAGTTTACGTAAGAAATGTATTTTGCTGATTCTGTTTTTTCTTCTCTCACGGATACAAGGACTACTCTGCCCTGCACGTGACTGAATCCCTATTCTGACCCCGACGCAAAATTCGAAAAACTGGGTCCCCAACTCGGGGAAAGTGGACGGGAATCTAAGAAAATCCAGAAAAAAATATATTTACATAAACAAACGACGAAAAACGTCGAGGGGAAAAAATGATAAACATGAAGAAACAAAAATGTCGGTAGAAGTCGGGAAACGGGAGAGTCCACTTTTGCGTTGTTCCTTAAACCCGACTTCTACCAAAATGTCATACGAGTGTAATATAAACTCGTAAAAGTGCGTAATATAAACTCGAGTAACTTAAGTTTATTTGCTGTTTAAGGTAAACTCTGTTGCACAAAAGTTTCAAGATTTTCCTATAGCCCAATTCCGATCCCGGTCCAGATCGGGATTGCTTGACCCCAATAACGATAGCAACTGGTCGCTGTTTATCCTTGGCTACCCCATGGCCTTTGCTCAACAGTCAACGATGTACCATGAAGCATTTTAATATAAAGGTTTTTATGCAACAATCTGTTCCATAAAACCAAATGATGCATTGCTGCTTAATTCTGGACGTGGATGACGAAAACGTTAAAAAAAAAAAAAATCTGACTGCAATTTATAAAATGCACCGCTGCGAGTGGAAGATGCCGTTTATTGCATAAAATGTTTTTTCATGAGTTAAAAATTGGAGATCGGATGCGCGCCATCTGGCTGTGATGGGGGCTGTTGATTAGCGGTGATTACACGTGTGAAGACGAGGTGCAAAATGTGTCGAATTTTGCCGCTAGTTACGCGTAGCCGTTGACAGGAGCCGCTGCGAAACTCCAGACCACCGTATTATCAGGAGAGATGAAGCTCGCACCGAGGCGTGTTCGGTAATGACTGAATGATTACTGCCTGTCATCATCCTTGCATTCCATCTCGCCGGTTCTTAAAAAGAACCTCTGGGAGAATGACGGTTCGGTCAATATTACAGTCTCTTTTTTGTTTATTAAACTGGGATCTGGACGTATTACGTGGCCCCTGATGACCGGTTCGGGTTTATGAGAAAGGGAGGATAATGATCGAGCACCGGGGGTTCAATATCAACACTTTTCAAAACACGAAATCGCATTGCAGCGTGTTAATCATACTCGCCCCAGCATCAGACGTTCTTCTTTTATAAACAGTTTTTATAAATGACCGGTAACTCTGCAATCTAACCGAACATCACTTTGTTTCTGAGCATAATCAGATCAGATTTCCCCATTTTAACATATTTATAATTAGACAGTTTGTGGAAATCAAAAACGTCACGACTTCTAGCTTCTAACTTGAGACTTCGAACTTGGGCTAGAAGTCCGAAGTAAGAGAAACCGGTCTTGAAGTCAGAAGTTTGCACTTCTCAACTTTTTATGCCGAAGTAAAACTCCAAGACCTTGTTTCTTACTTCGGACTTCTAGCCCAAGTTCGAAGTCTCAAGTTAGAAGATAGAAGTAGTGAAATTTTTTATTTCCACAAGCTGTCTAATGCTTTAGAGCAGGAGCGTTTTACCGGGTTTTGCCTACCCTAACCTAACTATCCGTACTTACTTACGGTATCTCGATCTGAAAGCGGAATTTAGAACGTGAAAGTGGTTTATTATGATTACTGATTATAAATGCGGTTTGAACAAGACGCAACATTTTATCTGTAGGCGAAATGCTTTATAGTTAGACGTGGGCAAGAGGAACCTTCTAATATGATGTAAAATAAATAAACAAAAACGGTTTCCATTACGTAACTGTTTCCGATTTTACATCCATTCGCTGCATCTTTTGGCTTCGGACCAGAAAAAAGTGTTTGAGGGAGATTAAGCTATGTTGCACACTTCTACCTTGGGCTATTTTTTTCGAGACTACATAATAAATAATGAGCGAATGAGGAAATCCTGTCAAAAATTTCACGTTTTTCAATGAAAATGTCCAGTAAGGCAAATTTTCCGGTATATTGCATTACATAACGAGCTAAAATTGGATTATAACCACAAATAATGTTTTTTTTTAACAAAGTCCAAGTGTATGGAATGGATCTTTCCACCATTTCTCTCTAATACTCTGTAATAAGTTAATGTTTCATAGTTAGGTGTATATTTTTCCGAAATTCATTCGCTTAAAAGCTGAACAGAAACATAATTTACCTGCTGGGGTAAGCCATTCATATGCAGAAAATTCGATCCATCCGTCCTGTGCGTCACACCAACTGATGCGCCCCCTGTGACTGAATTTGGCATTTGAATAATATTTCGAGTGTAATGATTTGTTGCGTTTCAACTTGGTAACAAATCTGATTGGTAGTTATTACGGTAATATATCCATTAGCATTAAAAATTGTGTTATTTCTCTGCAAATTGTTTGGTAATCATGGAAATGTTATTCTTGAGTCATCGATTTGTCGTTGAGACATCATAGGATTATCAATGTTCGTATGCTGCTTATGGGGAATTTACACGGTACGACAAAAGCTGTCGGAAGTCGGACTGACTTCTGACTGAGCATGCGCAGTTGAAAAATGGGGAGGTTTCCGACAACTGCGCATGCCCAGTCGGACCTCCGACAGCTTTTGTCGTACCGTGTAAATTGCACTTTACTTGAATCCATAAAATATCGTAAAATGATACCGTATATGAATATGTTAAACGAACAGTAAAATACATTTTAAAGGCATTTTTAAAATGTTTTAAAAAATTTTAAAACTCCTGTTTCGCCTGTGAAATGGGGGTTGATACAGTTCATTGTTTTTACTCTGGTTTCACACAAAAAATTGCGGCGCAACAAGCTGTGAAAATTGCTGAGAAGGGTAGGAGAAATTGGTGTTAAAATACAATTTAACCACCAACATTACACCTGCGAAATGTGACGGTGGTGCGTCAGGAGGGGGGGATCATACACTGGCTGTCTTTCTTGTTTATTGATGGATAATGACGTGATGAGAAGATCCCGCTTCTTCATAACCTGCAATTTTAGAGGGAAGCAAATAATAATTCGACTCCCAATATAAAGGGCCGAATTCACAGCTCGTCGCTGGGTGAGCTGCGAGAACCAAATTATCTTCAATTACTGCACTCGATGATTAGAGTTTGTTACTTTTTAGTAAATCGCAACTCTGATTGCTCACAAACATGTCGACGTTTATTCTCAGTTTATTCGCAAGAGGAGTTTTCTTAGCTAGAAAGATTATAGCTAAGCAACGAGTTCAAGAACGAAGACTTTATTTTTTGACACCTCATGATGGGTGTGCAGCACTGGTTCGCTTCGCTTGACTAAGCTTCGGCATTCGAACCTGCGGCTGTACTTATGCATACGCAAGTGCATGCTCATTTGTGTTGGGTTTATCAGCACATTGCTGGTGACCTAGCTATAAGTCGAATTTGGCAAATCCAGGGAAATCAGATTCAGAAAATCAGAGTAATGGAACGCCGATTCGGGCATTATCCTGGTTTTGTGTTCGTGGTATTTACAAACCTATAGAATAATGTACCATAGTTAGAGACAGGAGATTTTCGCATTATTCGATAACGCGATAAAAAAAATTTCATTCCACGAAACTGCATAATATCACTTTCTGTGACCACTATGCCTTCAGGTTCATGCAGGGGAGGCATTTCCAACTCGCGATAACTCGCGAAATTTGCTCCAACCCACGAAAAAACGAATTAACCTACGAAAAACGACGAAAATTGAGAAATTTCATAAAAATGTCTTGCTAAAAATCAATTTTCTTACGCCAGAATACTAGAAATTACATCAAATATTTCAAAAAATTTTCTGGCCAAACTCTATAGCACGCAAAACCCATTTTTCCGAGTTTTCGGTGCATCAATTTTCACTTAGATTAAAAAACAAATTCTGGCCAAAACCTATCATAGCACAAAAAATGAATATTTTCGAGTCCAAGTGCGTAAAAATGCACGAATTTTGACTTTTTAACCCACGAAATTTGGACTTAACCCAACGAAATAACTCGCGAATTTTCCGATATTTACCTGCGAAATTTGGATTTTCAAGTCGCGAGAAACTCCTGTCTCTAGAGACCCATAGTCATATTATCTGAGCAGAAGTCTGATATGCCGAATTCGACTTATTATAGACAGACATAGTCATTCATGAACTGCCAGATGAAAAAGTTAAATGTCGATCCTCGGCCCATTTAATAGCAAGGCGCTACTAAGCATTTCGTGTTAGTCCTTTGGTCGAATGATGTGTGTGAATTGTGTGGTGCTGTGTTTGGAAATGATGCCCATCCCTGTGCTCATAATTATATTCCATATAAAGGTGTTAATATGAGGCGAAATTGAAAAATTACACCTTATGCTCAAGATTGCGCATTAATTATTCATATATTATAATGGTCTTGTTTGTCATGAAAATCCTTCATTTTTCCCGTCCGAAATGCTTCTTCAGTCGCCAGCCTTGCTTAAACACGTCGTGCTGTCATTTCACCTGGTCAGACACTTTATCTCTCACTCTGATGTTTTTTATTTTAAACTTTCTCATAAAATTACGTTGTAAAAAATATTCGTGACAATATATTTTCTTTTTGAGACATCGTATTCGTAACTGATTTCCTGGGAGTTTATAATATAAAAATGACAAATGGTTTGTTGGGACTAATATTCGCATCTGAAACCATCCAATTGCTTAATGAATATTCCGTGACGAAATTTTGACGTTTCGACCATTTAAATAAAAATATAATTCGTCATTATATAAGGCGCACAATCTCGGCCTTGCTGAATTTTCATATTAAATGCTGAAATTCCACGCATAATACTGACTGTTAGATACTGAATTCGTGGATACAGGGTGATACTGCGCTTCTCCAACTCTTTGCTTTCCTTCTTTTTCCTCTTATCTGTATTTTATCGATGACCTCCACAGATTTTCGAGGAGGCCTATGGTGCCTGAGATTTGTTTAATTTTCTCTATTTTATTGTTTATAATATTACCAAAATAAATACAGTAATAATTTGAATTTCAATATTTCATAAATTTTTGCAGTTATAATAATCACATGCAGTCACGAAGAAAGGAAAATGAAGAACAGAAAAATATATGATGGATTGACGAAACAAATACCATATTTTGGAAATCCCTAAATTCGTTCATTAATTTAGTTTTTATCTGCATTTTCTTCTGTAACGTTTGAGAGGTCTCCATTCAGTTCGGTCGCACAAGTTATACTAACTTAGGTACGCATCCATGCCCATCAGCATGTCACTATTTTAGGTAGCAATTCGTTAGGCTATACATTGTTGGATATTTTTAGTTGCTACACAGAATTTTGACAATATCAGGATTAAATAGGTAGAGCAACTTATTAATTCCTGCTGAATCTGATATGGTTTGGTCGCTGCAGAAAGCATATAGGCGGTAGGGGCAAATGGTGACACTCGTAGGCATCTTGACGTTTATACGCTTACGAGTTAGTTAATTTTCCAGTTAATTACATTGTACAGTGTCTTTCAGTCACCCAAGTCTCGGGTTTCAGCACCCTTGAGACACCCTGATCTCGTCATAATAATAAACTAAGCAATAATTATTCACTTCATGTTCCTACATTAAAAGTGACACATATCGTTATCCTTCGTTAGTTTTTAATTTTTTTTCTGCTGCTTCTTGTGAGTTTTATGCAAAGACACAATTCTTGTTTTGAGGAATTAAACGTAGAATTTAAAAAAATAAAGATTCTTAGCGCTGAATTTAAGAGGTAGGCGTCCCTCTTTACAATATTCAAAAAAAGGAACCTGGTGTTGTGTTCGCCGGGGGGTAATGTTTACAAATGGGGTTTTTGTCAACTTTTCTCTTATCTGTGAAACAACTTCATTAGTCTGTGACCAAGCCAAGCATAATTCACAGGTGTCAAGTGCTCGTAGGTTTATCTGTACGTTTCATCTGCGGATCCACAGCTACATCAATTCCTTTCTCACTCATGGAATCGGACCGTCAGACATCCCTCACACCGAGAGCTGCTATCTTGGTGGTTTGGAATCTCAGGCCACAATATTCAAATTAAATTCGTTTTGGAAACGAAATTACGTCTTTTATGGCTGATGTTCGTGGCTTCGAGTTGCGTTTCATGTTCGCAACAAATTTTAAAAACCTATTTGTCGAGCACAAAAACCCATGCTGGATAATAATTCGAACCTTAAACATTCTACCCACGGTCTGGTTCCATGATGGAGAGGAATAAAATGCATCTATCGAAGTTTATATCAACATTGCTAATTTTGATTCGTGTGGATTCATTTTATTTCGTTTTTAGATGTTTTTACGAGTAAATGGCGTGATGACGCACGTATGGGTACTAAGAAATCGAGTTTGGAAAATTGTTTCATCAAGTTGATATAAAAATATTTATACAATAAATTAATAAGTTAATTATTTTTTCAGTCTACCGATACCGGTACTGTATTTATAAACTATAATGCATTTCCGCAATGTAATAAATCCGCAGGAGAATACTTTATTATCAGAACTTTGATATATTCCTTTTACACACATTGCGTAATATATCCCTGAATTTTATTTACGAATTTGGTTGGCAATTGCACTGTTCTAAGATTCGATCGTTCTATCCATCCAGAATTCACCCCACTATATTTGGTTAGGCCACAGCAAATCCAAGTGTCTGAATTTCAGATATAATACCAAACGGGGTAAAATATTGTCCGCTATTTCAAGTCACGTAAAACGTATCTTAATTTTCAGGGAATTTCAGACGCGTAAAACGTATCACGCACGTTACGTCATATTTCAAAACCATGTCTTTTTCAGACATCAGTTAGGTAACTGAATTATTTTTCAGTTGCCTGCTAACTTGCTAAGTGCTAATACGTAACTGCTGAATTTGTGTTTGTAACGATCAAATATTTTATTTGTCCAATTTTCATCAAAATACAAACATTTTTCTTATGATTCCATATTGGGTTTCTAACTTAAGTGTTTCTTCTCTCTCCTGAAAAGATGCAAACAGGAACCGCTTTAAATAAGATAATTCAAGGTGGGAATTGAAGGGGAAGAGAGGGAATTTCCCTCTCTCCCCTTGAAAATATCTTGCCCAGGGGGAGGGTAAACGAAACATCCCTTCCATGGAAGGCAATAAGGGATGTTTCGTTTACCCTTCCGAATTTTTTCGAAATTCTGAAGGGTACAATAACTTTTACATTGAGAACTAAAGAATTATTTATATTCGACAGTTGAGTTTTCTTTATTTCGACTTTGAATACGAAGAAATTTAGATCTCAACATTAACAATTTCGAGTTTGAAGCACCGATTTATCCGGACGTTTTTTGAAATTTGAAAAATTAAATTATCATTATTGCGTCTCATATTTGAATAATCGTGGATGCGTTTGTCTTGAATTCAGGTTCATAAATAAGGATGAGACTGCAGATGATGTAGAATTCATAATCCGTACATGATAAACATGTACGAAAACCTGCTACATTTTGTACAGAGGAAGAGCATAGAATTTATTCTAGAGATCTAGACAATAATGACACCCGCCTCACTTACAGTGACATAACAATATTGTGTGAGAAGAAAATGGGAAATATATTACTCGTACATCTTCAATCCCAGAATTTCGACCAGGGCGGATCCCAAAAAAAGTTGTGTATATAAGTTACAAAGGAAGTGACAATTATATTGAATTTAGCAACTACGAGGTAATTTGTAAATGGAAAACTTCTCTGACTCTAACAGCAAGAGGAGTGACTGTATTACGGACGAATTTCGAAGTGGCGTACTCAAGGACGATCAAGTCCAGAGGATGTTTTGGCCCCTTTGGGTTAACCCCACCCCCACCCCCATGACGGCGGACAGACGAGTAGAATATTTAAAAGTACTCTGTATACTCAATTTCTCGAAAAGAAATTGCATTTTCATATTACATGCTCTGAGCTATATACTACCTTAGATGTAAAAATAAAACGGTATACCATATACGAACTTAAAAATATACCTCTTTATTTTACCACATTGATTAAGGTACCTATTTACCTATATTACCTATATTAATTATTATTCGATTATATAGGGTAAATAACTTACTGCGCGAAATAATGTAAGTTACCAAAGGAAGATGTACAAAATTCGAGGACAACCATCAGGACATTATTATTTTTAAATCACAATTTTCGAAAAATATCAACCATTTTTTCGAGGTGTATAGTCGGGGAGAGTAATTTTTTTTTGGGGGGGGGGGGAGGGGGTTACAAATATTGTCTAAACAAATTTTGCGGTTATTTCTCCCGGATATAATTTCCAACATTGCACGCAAAGGAATCCCCCCTTATCAAGATCTAAAACCGCAGATCCAACCATGACGATCTTCCAAAGAGATTATGGTTACGACTTTCCCCCGCCAAGAAATTAAATAAAATAAAAATAAACATTCAAATCCATGTTGGCTGCAATAACATTTCGACTTAAAAAAAAACCTGATGGTCACGAAATTCTCCCGTCATGGCTGAAGTACCTTCTCCCGCGCGCAGCCCCCCCCCCCCCTGCTCCTGCATAATTGAGATGTGCTACGACTGTAATCCCCGTAATATTATATCAGTGTCATTTTCCTTTTCAACTTAATCCCGTAGATTATGCTAATTTATTGTGTATGTATGCAAACATTATTACTTCGTGAAGAGTTTCAGCTTCCTACTCTGTTGGTCCCCCATTCCTACAGCAGCAGATTACGATCTCCGCGAGTGATTTCAAAATAATAATTTTTTTTTTAAAGTTTATACTCGAGTTTGTCTCGAGAATATTTGAGCACGATTATAAACTGAGTAATTTTTAAAAAAAATTAGAGAGAGGAGTGAGATGGTACTAAGATATGGGAGTTTAATAATCTTAAAAGTACCTTCACACGTAGTCTCGAATCTCGATCCCCTACAACTAACGTATGGAGTGGTAAGCACATCAGAATGATGTTCATTACTCGATATTACCAATGAGTTATATCAGACGTTTATTACCCGACGTTAGTAACAGCCTATTCAAAGCATGTCCCATCATTCGTCCATATGCTCCGCCA
>JAQFYH010000587.1:0-11879 GCA_034694405.1 Scolopendrellopsis subnuda
ATAATAATAATTATTATTTTATTTCCAGATGGTAAAAGACACCACAAAATTTGGTCTAGATATGAAAATATAATAATTGCTTTAAAAATATTACAGAACATAATAAAATAAAATGCAAAGGAATTTGAGGAACGACTGTGCAATTAAACATCTACACAAAAATCCATGGGTTTTTTTGGTTTTATTTTATTGGGGAATAATTATTTTTTGAAACATTTTTGTCGAAATGTAGATCATCATCGTAACTGCTGAGAGAAAACGCGTGCGTGATGCACCTGCTGTAGCATATTATCAGCAGCCGTTCATGAAATACAGGTGATGTTACTCCGAAACACAATGGACGCTATAATATGGCGTCCAAACACCTGCTTAAATTGGACGTCCATTTAAAAAGCCAAGACACACACAACAAACAAGATAATAGCGTTATTATTTTCGACTAATTCGCAACAAATTAATATTTTGATTTCATTTTTCTTTCTTTAATTTCCCATAAAAATGGATAATATTATCAGCAGCGAGGGGAAAATGAGCCAATTTTCTGCCAATAAAATTGAATAATAATTTTTTTTCCGCAGATCCAGGAGTATATTTTCTACAATGGAAAAGTGACTCGTCTCAACCTCAGGAAGCCGATCCGCTTCTGAGACGTACAGAAAAAGACGAGATCTATAAGCAAACAAAAAATCTGAGACCCTCCACTCGTCTCGAATAGTCTCGATGCCGATCCCTATAATAGTTAGAGCACATGGGCTGAACACGTCGTATCCAATACTTTGCACCTGTACAAAACATGGGCGGAAGATACACAGCGAATTACAAATTTCAGTGTGATATAAATAAAGTTCTTGAGATCCCAAGTTTATTTCTAAAAGTGACAGGGTCCTTCAATAAAACAAAACAAAAAAAGAAGTAAAATCCATTCAAATGAGATGTATGATACAGTAAACCGGAAACGGAAACCACGTCCACGATCCTAATCGAAATCCGGATATGAACCAGGGCTCCAATTTCTTTTATTTTTAGTGGAATAAATAACCAAAATCGGACTCTTATTTTAGTCGGAAATTTCTATTAAAATGAAAATTTGTCCTTGTGAATCAGTGAAACGATACGAATGAAAATAAGGCTATTCTGTTGCATTATCCCATGCGTTGACAACCGATCAATCATATCCTATATGATGAAATAGACCACGACGTACAAAAAAACGAAAACTATTACTGCATTATATACTGTAAGGATAAAAAGCACATATAGACGTTATTACGTCACCGTAAAAAATACAACTGATATAATGTTTAAAAAAAAATTAAAAAATTTCCACAGAATAAGAAAAAAACATTAAATTACATTACACGGTATGTTTTGTACAGTATATTATCACAACAGTCAACGAAAAAAAAAAGTTGAGGCTAAGGACCTCGGTACCGCCCTGGTACCGAAACTGTGGTTGCTAAATGCTAATACGTAAACAAGAAATAATAATAATAATAATATTGCAAGTCTCAATAAGTTATGACTGAAAAGTTTACTTAATTTTATCTTATAAATAATTGTTATGGAATACAGAATGTACCCTATAATAAACCATCTTCTATGATATATATGGACACTGAAGCATATAAAATATTTTTGATCTTTGGAAAATTTTTTTGATAAGTTTGATTCACAAAAATTGACGACCCCTGCAGATGGATGTCTCATATTCATTACATACTTCTACAGTATTCTTCAATATTAAAGAGCAGAATAATAATAAAACGCTCAATATGGCTCTTATAGAGTCTAGATTGATATGGGATAGGAAAAGAAGAAGTATAAGTTATTTTACAATGTTAAGGTTAGTAAAACGAAAAAAAAAAACTGCTAATTATGTCAGTTGAATTACATTTTGAAAGTAAGCCCTAATTGGAGGGAATACGTTACTTCGAGAGCACCAAAAGACTGATATTTTCGAAGTACCGCGGGAGGAGGATGT
Source organism: Scolopendrellopsis subnuda (assembly GCA_034694405.1). Lineage (NCBI taxonomy): Eukaryota > Metazoa > Arthropoda > Symphyla > Scolopendrellidae > Scolopendrellopsis > Scolopendrellopsis subnuda. The sequence goes on from JAQFYH010000587.1 coordinate 1,982, forward strand.
ATTCCTATACATATCCGAAAAAAATCAATGTTTACATCCTTGAAGTATAACTTGGATCTCCCGTTGATAATGATTAAAGAATTTAAATGGAGTTTTGAAATACAGCAATGCAGAGAGGAGGTCTAGGCAGCAAGGAAACAGGTGTGACCGGGTTCTATCCAACATCTTCCGCCTATTGTTCGGAGTTTCACGCGGCTCGTTTCAGTTCACTGTTCTATATGATGAATGAATGTGCATAATATAATGACAACGTGTTCGCTCACATTGTAATAGACAGCGCGAACACGCACAGCGAGAGAAAAAAATCCCTCGATCTGTGCGTGGTGCATAGAGAGTCTATTAATGTGAAAATAATGTTTTAAGATCGCGGTCATTTTAATGATATTGTTTTAAAGATTCTTAGAAAATATGTTTTAATTGGCGCGCGGATAACAATTTTTTTCCCTGCGCGGCAATAAGATCCGGGGATGAGTTGTGCTGTGGAATAATGTAAAGGATTTCTCTTCTTCAGCACAATAATCCAATCTGATGCTTATTTAGAATTTGCGCTGCAAACTGGTCCGGTAAAATAGTTTGAATTTTAAATGTACGTCAAGACTAAATAAAGTCTCATCATGGTTCAAGTTAATTCAGGTTCAAGGTATCTCGTGTTTATATCATTATCTTGAATCTTATAATAGTTAAGCGTCGTCATTATACAAGCATGATGATATAAATTAATAATAATATGAAGAGCCGAATGTGGGAATTTATTTTGCGTGGTATATAAAGTTTAAACTTTTCAATGAATATGAGATTAAATCCCAGTTCCATTTTGTGATGGGGTTATATATAATTTAGTAAAATAATAACTCTGTAAATAGGTAGCCTATCGAGTATATGGGCCTACTCGTATTTTACTAACATGGTATGCAATATTGAATAGACACCGTAATCAAGTATATACTTTATATAACATGACAGACTTTTGTTCAAATTAAATACAAACCTGCTGCTTATATACGCCTATCTGAATGAATTGAATTGATGGCGCTCTTATAACTACCATACGTAATTATTTAACCCATTATAAGTTGTTACCGCAATTTAAATTGCAGTAAAAGCCCTGTACTTTCGTTATATGAAATGCAATATTATTTGCATGCAACCATCAAATCTTTCTTCAGATCAAGCATCCCTTTTCCTAAAGCATGTTACGTTATACAAGATACCGAAACCATTCTACACGCTCTCGTATTGCTGATTCTATATGGTCTGCAATTGCACTTTGCAGCTTGCAATTTTACATCGTGTATTAAGAGAAAGAAAACCGAGCGGTAATTTTCCTCCATATTATAGCCTGTAGTTCGGGAACAAATACGGCAACCTTTCTCCAAGATTAACAGCATATCACCGCCACCTGCAACCTCTTCATTTACTGCAGATGTAGACCCTGCCTCTTTTTATTCTTGCCTCTTTTTTTCTTTCTCCTCCTCTATAAGATTATTTTATTTTGCTTTCCTCTTGCGACCTACTATCTCGCTGACATTCTTTTTCATCTTTGTTCTCTTGTCTTTACAGTTCGCGGTGTGTGTATAAACGAGAAAATAAAATAATTAACTTAAAGATCGAGTATAACTCGACTTTGTTTCAAATTAACTTTAACGGAATAGAAATACATTGAGATCGACGAAAATTCCACAATTAATTTTAATATGAATCATTATTAAAATAGCTCTTCATCTAAAAACGTAAACAGAAAGTTTAATTTTGTTTCTACAATGTAAAAATAGTCGTTGCATGTTGAGTCAAAATATTCAGAAAATGTATTTTATAGAGCATAATAATTTTTGCAAGTGCCAAAATAGGTTTTTAATAACACTAATTCATTATTATTTTTGGTTTCTGCACGTAAAATGTGAGAAAGAAAAAGATAGATTTTTTTAGACATGATTGCTGATAATATGACGTCGTCATAAACCTAAAACATTACAAACAGCGGTGTGCATGGAGTCGAAAACCTCCCTCAGAGCTAACACATGCAGCATTTTACAGATCAAAAAATTATAAAAAATAAATCAACAAACAAACAAAAATAACATTCTATCAGCAGTCAGCACATTCAGCAGGGTATTTACAATTTACATATTGATGATGGAATAAATATTTTAAAATTGGATAAAGGTTCGTATAACATGCATTGTGCGGTCGAGATTGAGGATTGCGATCGCGACCATGCACGAACTGAAACCCTCTGGTTCAGAATCTAAGAAAATTGGGTCTGAACCGAAAAAAAAAAAACACGTTCAATATAAAAATTGTTCGAATTACCAAGCTGGCATATCCACTATAACGAATGAATATCTTTAAGGCGAACGTAAATAAAAATTATTTCATATCATTCTAACAACAACAATAAGTTTAAATAATTTTAGGTTTGGTTTCAAATGTTCTTATAGAGACTTTATGAAACAATACAGAACAGTAAAATGTTAACTGATGGAATGAACACTTTACCCTATAATCGATTTCTAATAATGTTTTGTCAACGTAATATTATTATTTTTATTTATTTTTTACTTTGAATAGTGCTCTCTCTCGTTATAATAAAAAGAAGCCATGCAAATGTAGCACATTTTATGCGATATACGCAGCAGTGACCTACAACGTACCATCTGCTCGTTGCAGGAAATTATTTAATAGATAATAATAAAATTGAACAATGAGAGATTAATAACATTCGTTTAAATGGTTTAATGGAGCCGTTTTCGCATTATCTTTATGCAAAAATATGCAGCCAACTCAATTAGCGTAATACGTAAAACATATCTAAATAGCTGCAGTCAATTATAACACAACGTAACAATTGTAGAAATACGCACAGGTTCCGTCTACGTAACTTTTATTCAAATCAACCGAGTCAAGAAAACCTGTCTCAAATAATGCACGTTTTTATTCGAGAAAAAAATAAATACGAGTTGTGTGAAACATTGCGCATCCATGAAGGAAGTCCAGAAAATTTTGTAAATTTCTGAATTCTGAACCCTCCGGCCGCCTTCCCCAATTTCGCAATACCTCTCCGTTAAAAAAAAATTGAATTTTTTAGACCCACTCACTCCCCTTGTCTCTGAACGTCCTTTATAGGTATGGTCCCATAGTCATTTTCTCGTTTTCAATAATATTCAGATTTACATCTTGAAATGATGCTGTTCATACAGAATTATGAGATTGCTCTGATCTAACCCCGAGGATGTTTTAGAAATTCCACCGATTATTGTAGAAAAACTGATACTCTGAATATATAGCTAGAGCATGTCAATCTGCACTCAAAATTGTATTCACTCTTTGCAAGAAAAGTTATCAGCGAAAATGATCCTCTTGATAATAATATATTTTTCATTTTAAAATAATGAAAAGGTAGATTGTCTAATGCATGCTGAGTTCAGTTGGTGGTGTAATAATGCTGTGCGCTATGTTATACCGATATTACCCTTAGTACACCATTATTACACCACTATTTCATTACTATACACATTACTGCGTAATGTATAACTTATAAGTACAGTATAAGTTATGTTGATTGCTTGTAAATTATCTGAAAAAAATGCCTAAAATGTGTGTATATAATCTGTTCACGACTGCACATCGAATTTTATAATTCTTTACATTCAAAATGAAGTAAAAAAATTATATTATTATCTGTTATTTATGATCGAAACGGTGAAAAAAAATTTCTTTCCAGGAGCAAAAAAATGTTTTTATGACGAAAAAAGAAGTAACAAACTGTTCTTTCATCAATCAGAAAAATCCGAAATCCGCCGTGTTCTATGCGAAAAAAAAAATAAATGAATGGGATTCTATTTCTGCTGCAGCACGAGCTCTCGGTTGCAGCGAGATATAAATCATTATACGAACTCAACTCAACTTTTCCTCAGTTCTTGCTTGAACAGGTGATAAATGTTGAAGTCTCTTTCATTCTTTCTTATGTCGTTACTGTCCTTTATCATCTGGGAGGGGGGATGCAGAACTGGCGTATGATATCCGAACAAAGTATGGCATGATTAACATCGCACTATCAAAATTGGTTGGTGCTGAATTTGAATAATTTGCACGAAAAAAAAAAAACTTTTTTTATTTATTTCAATAATGCGGTTTGGAATAACGTGAAATTCCAAAGCAATTTTCAGGAACAAACCGTACACAATTATTTCATTTGAATATAAATCTATGAGCGAAAATTGTAAGTTCCTTCTCCCAGGATTATAGTCTGTTCGAAAATTAAAGTTAAAATGCTAATATCTCCACTTAAGATAATTCGACGTATCCTGAAATTTTCGCAATTTTAGTACTATACAATTCAAGGTATAGCATGTCGGATTCTGGAGATATTAGCATTTCAACTTTAACTCCAGGCCCAGGGGCCTTTAATTTTCGAACAGACTTACTTACTACTTAGGGATCTTAAAATAATGTTGGATTTTTGTTTAACTTTCGTAAATATAGGTTAAAATGTCCATATTTCTTTTCTTTGTACCTAAAAATCGAAGGAGAGGCTTGCGTGGTAAGCTCTACTGCTGTATATGGGTTTCACGATGTACGGAAGCTGTTTATAGGTTTCGCGTGATCGTTTATACACCGGATAGCCCATAATTTATAATACACATCAGTTTAACAACAATTTTTGATTCGATTCGTACAATGTTAGATGTACGTAAATCATATATTTTATTGTGGCAAATGTCCTAGAAATGGTTTTGCACCGAAATAATATTTAAGGCCGAGTGACTGAGTGGTCAGCACGCTCATCATCAGTTACGACCTGAATTAAACCATTTTTATGGAACACTCCTGCCCTACTTCATTCATACCCCGAACTGAAATCCGTCGGGATCTCGACTTCAAGAAATTGGTTCTGATGAACAGAAAAAATCCAGAAAGAAAAAGGAACAAAATAAACAAAACTGAAAAAATCACTGCAAGTAACATATACGATTACGATAATAAACCGTCATCACAAGATTAAGCTGGGTTTTCACCAAGTCCGGTCGTGCGGTCCGGTGTTCCGCTCTGATTGGTCGGAACTCCGACTTTTCCATTACGTGATGGGTCACCGCAACACAGCACCGCACTACCACCAGACTAGGTGAAAACCCACCCTTATATACTTCGCAAGCTCCGCCGCCGAAATTTTTCAAGTTTGTTCCCCCGTCTATTATGCGAACCAGGTGGGGATGGCTGATCCCGAAAAAAAAAAAAAACTTGATCCCAGCGAAACTCGAACAGTCGATAAACCTTCCTAGACATTTTAAATGAATTCTTTATCAAATTCTCAATTATTTTTGCGGTTGAAAGTTTGAAGGAGAAATTGAAATAAAAATTTAGCTCTGGAAGTCAATCTGCTGTTTTTGAAAAAGAGGGAAGAATAAAAGGAGAGTAATCTTATCTGAATATTGCTGCGGAGAGAGTTGACGGCGACAGTGAGCAATATGTGTCACAACTGGGAAGTAATGAATTGCACCCCGTCACAATGTTGCGCGCCTGCCTCTCTCTCTCTCTCAACATGGTAATGCATCTCTCTCCCTACAGGACATCGTACCGGAACATTAACGCTGCGGCAACGCGACCTCTGCGCACGCGTAAACTTTAAGGTCTTCATGCGTACTATATAATACATTATCCGCTGTATTAATTCAATACCGATGTCTCGAATTTTGTTTTTCTCTACGCATTCAAATGAAAGTGGAAAGAGTGGTTAGAACGATCGCCCCGTAACCCAAAGACAGCGGTTCTGTTAACCTTATATACTTTTCTACATTATGCGACAGCGGGGATATAATAAACTTCCAAATTGAAGAAAAAATAAAATTTCGTTTAAATTCCAATAAAATGGCGGACGTGGAACAAACGTCGGTAATAACTTTCACTCAGAAGTTACATATTCGAATGAAAAATGTGAAAGCAAAGTAATATAGGTTAAATCTTTACATGTTTATGTGTGGAAATATTTATTTTTGGATAACGAAAAGCATAATATAACGGGTGAGTCAAAAAGATCTTCAGCTTTCATCTGATGATGGAAGCACAACGAGTTGCGGAGTGCATGATGTTCATATAACAGCGCAGTTTGAGGCTTTCACAATTTTTTCTCGACGTACGCATGCTGCAGAGAATAAACGGATGCTGTTATTCTTTACTTTATTCGTCAAATATTATGTAGGTAGTATTTCACGATTAATCACGGTATTGGATAATGACATCGAGAATGAAAAAGCAATCGTGAAAAAGGATTATTACAATTACTTGAAACGAAGTTCCAATAATATTTAAAAAGATGATTTTTTTTAATGGAATTTTTTTTTCTCCGATGGAATTTTTTTTTTATCTAATTGCCGTTTCCCAAAGCAATCTAAATGAACCGGTCGGAGTCAATATATAGTCGCATGCACCCGCAAAATCGAACTTGCGGGTTGCGTCGCTACCCCCTGCACCACTCCGCAATTATATGAGTTTAAATTAACATGTGTTTTTTTAATAAACGACTTTCAAAGACTTCCAGTCCACCCGATACACACTTGGTATAAATACATACGGTATAACAACCTTCTGATGTGTGCAACATGTCTATATCCACCAGCATATTATCGATCCTTTTCTCCTTGGCGTGTCGTTTCAGACGAAAGTCTGTTACTACGCGAAATATCTCTGAATGCGCTGAGACTGTGTGTATTGTGTATAGGTGTATTATAGGCCGCACACTCTCGAGTTATAAAGTTCACAATAAATAATACATGTATAATGGAAAGAGAAATATTTGCATAACCTTTTATGAGAGCGAGAACTGAGCGGCTGAATGGTTAGTATGCTGGTTGTTTTTTTTTTTAAATTATACGGTGGAGGTGACATTGCGACAGTATAAAGAAAGCTGCACTCTTCTGATCCGTGTGCGTATCAGCTTTGACTGATATAATTTTCTCTTGTTTTTCATCGCATTGACATTCACCAAATTGGTCGATTTTTGCACATTGTAGTTGCTAAGACGGTTAGTCTGGCTTCAATGATATCCTGTTTTGCATCTTCAAATTTTGAAGAAGAATGCTGTGATTTCGATTTTAGTGCAGAAAGAAAAGTTATTATTCTTTTTAAAAAGGAAATTTATAAACCAAGTTTATTTAGGTCTTTATACACTCCACAGGAATAAACCCTGCTGCGATGTATAAGCTAAACGGTATAAGGTTTATTACGTAACTGCCGTGTAGTTAAATTATGTGTGTACAATGCGACGTCGTGTTTACAGGCAATTCTTGATGTTATCAGCTCATAATGCATGGCCTTATCGAAAATTTATTTCGGTCAAACTTATATCTATGGTTTAATGAACTATAATAATTATTAATCTATCCTTGTGGGCCAGTTAAGTCCTTCGATATCACTAAGTAACTCCGTTATCTGACGATGATGACTGCCTTTCAGTATCTTTTTTCTCCCTTTTTTTATTTCATTTATTTTATATGAGTCAGCTGAATGCTGCTGCAAAGTGTATAATATACAGCAGTAGTTAGTGGCGTGTCGTCGTGGGGGAAGGGGGAGCACGTCTAAGGGCTGGATACCAAAACGCACTGAAGTTTGCAGGATTAAGATTCCTTCAAGAAGAGATATCAAAACGGGCAAGATTATCGTAAAAAAAAAAGTAGCCACAATTCTCCCTGAGTTCAGCAGCAGGGTATCGTTATTCGACTCCTTGGTCCGTGGTTTAACCACGGAACTTCTGCAGAATCCAGATCGAAAGCGATTCCTACTAACGCAAACTGGCAGAAAACTTGCAAAACCACGGACCACGATGTCGAATAACGATACCCTGGGATTACATCGCCTCGCCACTGGCAGTTGTATGTATATGGAGGCAGAGTGAATTTACGAGGTTGACATTTCCTATGTAGGTCTGCTTGGTTTACACAGTCCATATAATTCAAGCATAATTCAGGTACATTAGTGTTTACGACTTCGGAATTTATTCATCCACTTTTTTTTTCTCTCTTTATGGGTCTGGGATTAGGTTATGGTTTATTTTGAAACCAACTTTTGAGAATTAGTATTTCTTATAAAACATATGTCAAAAACATCGATAAAATAAATCATTTTGAAAATAAATTTAAATATTAATGGTCCTCTGTACAGTTGTACAGAGGACCATTAATAGCCAACCGTAATAGCCAACTGTACTACAGTTGGCTATTACGAACTGATAGTTTACACGATGCGAGAAAAAAGTTTTATTCACTACAATTGACAAAATTTTTGGCAATAAAATTATTACCAAAAATTATTGAGGGTTCCGTTCTGTAAAAAATGTATTTTAACATTTTTACAATCATTATTTTATGACTGATTTTTATATACACTTTTTTTTACAGTGGAAGAGGAAAACCAGCGATTGAGTGTAATACTCTGTATTACAAACTTGATGGGGTTGTAACCCAAATTCAATAGCGGGTTAGAAAAAAAAAATGGACGAGAAAGATATTGAAATATCGATGCCAATACTGTAATATCCCTTAGGGTAGGACCTATTTTATATAAATTAATACTGTTGTGCTGTACTGTAAACTTGAAAGACGATCCCTCCACCCAGTATTTTATAAAATAATTTAACCTGTGGAGCTGAGAGATTTGAATCCGCAGCCCGATGCTGCATTACGAGATTCCTAATTCTGTTGCCATAGCGTTGGAGTTAAGTTGATGGCGGATGGGGCGACATGGTGCAGCATTCAATAAAGGAAATTGTAAAAATAAATGTTAGATTTATGCAAATGCCACGAATTCAACATAATAAAAGACGGTACTTGTTTCCCACACAGAAAAAGATCCAAAAAAAAATAGTGTGTGTTGCAACCGAAAAGGAAAGAAAGACTGTCCCTTTTATGTCCCCTTTTGCCAGCAAGACGGTCACGGTAATCAATTAGCACATGTCTACAACCATAACAAGACCCTGCAAGACGCCCCGGTCGTTTGATCCCCAGCAATATGGAGATTACCAGTAAATTACGTAGATTCCTATCGAGGAAATGAGACATTTATACTGTCTGCTGCTGCTGTTATGTATAATACATAAAGCCGCATCACATAGAAGGTTGATTCGTTTTAGGGGTTTCAGGATTTATGAAATCTTTTATAACAGCGGAATCTCGTTTTTATAACAGGAAGTGACTGTTAACAATTGTAGGCGCTATCTCACGTCCGCCATTTTAAGCTGATCGTATCTGGGCAACTAGAGTCACAGATTGGTATCTGATGAAAAAGAAGAGAAAACGAGGAAGACCAGATGGCTAGATCCCATAAACAGAGTTATCGGCAAGGACTGGAGAAAAAAAGGCTAAAATCGGGAAATGCTGGAAATTTTACGACCTGCATCTGTGGAGAGGAACCAAGGAGAATCTGGGCAACACCAGCAGTGCTAAGATTGCTTCATATTGATTTGGAGCTATAAATTTAATAACGGATGGCATTTAGTATATTTGAGTTTTTAGTTACAATGACAGACAGGAAAACGAACTCTAAATCTTTTCCGTGGGTGAAAACCCGGCCGCACAAACATTATTCTCTTTGGATCGAAACATCACAAAGAGAATTGTATCAGGACAGAAATTTTACCCAAGAAGTAAAGGTAATTTAAACTTAAATAATTGCTTTGAAATGCGCACGCGGTTTTAGAGTTTACAAAAACTATTTTTCACACTCTAAATAAAAAAACCCATAACGTTACCCATGAAGCCTAAATTATGGGTAACGTCAAAAAGAATGAGTAACGTAATTACTAATTACCGATAGTTTGCTTTAAAGTTAGTATGAGTAACCTTATGGGTTTTTGCAAAACCCCATAATATCCTTTTTGGTAGAAATCATGGGTATCAAGAAAACCGAT
>JAQFYH010000588.1:0-11879 GCA_034694405.1 Scolopendrellopsis subnuda
TGTTCTATCCCCAAAGACCTTCTGAATCTTCTTGCTCGATTCACTTTGAGTAACACCAAGTTTAATCAAGTAACATTTAGTCATTACATCGATATAAAAAAAATGCAGCGGCCGTTTACTTCATAACAACAGACGTTCGATGCTAGGTAACGACTATGTGAAACGTTGGAAATTACGAATGTGTGATAAGGAACAATGTTGTGTTTAGCTCGAGAACAGAACTGAATTTCAACTTCTTACTTGCAGTTTCGATACTTCTTACTTGTAGGTTCGATACTTTTTGAACAGACCTCATATATATTGTATTATAATTTTTTATATAGAGAGCGAGAATGAATACTTGTATAGTATTGGCCTTTCCATTGCCAAAACCTCTTCTTCCTCAAGTGGAGAGAGTGAACGAGTAATCATCGACGATTGTCAATATGTTACACCTTCTTCTTCTTCTTCTTCTACTTTCACAAATGAGGAGAGTATGAACAATCTTCAAAGCATCATGGACATTTCAATCTCCTCCATTTTTTTCCCGCAAGATGAGGAGGAGAATAATGTCAATCTGATAAACAACCCACACCTTTCAGATACCCAGCAAGAAACAACATCAAGCATAACATTATATGAAAAGCGGGGACGACCACGGAAAAATGAATGCGATAAGAAAATGCATGTATGCTGGCTACCAGCTATAGGGTTTCCAGGACTTAGGTGCCCATATCAAACTCGTTACACAACAAATATGCGAATACATAAAACGCGCCCGCACACTCGCGAATTTGTTGTTGCTAGAATAGAGATGGAGTTATTACGCTAATATATATATAATACCGCACGAATTTTTTTACGCGCACGCGGTTACTTCATTTATATATTTTGAATGTCGTCTTGTAATGTCGCCCGAATTTTTTTATGCGCACGCGGTTATATTTTAGAATGTTTTTGAATGTCGTCTTGTAATGCCGCATGAATTTGAATATTATTAAACAAAATTAAATAACAATCAAATTTGAAAAAATCAAATTTTAAAATGTTTTTAGAAGGTATCGGGTTCGTTTTCTCCTAAGAAAAAAAATTTCCTGCTTAGGTCGCATAGACATTATTGTAAGCAATTATGTCTATGCGGTAAAACGCATTTACGCAAATTACGTTTCTTCGGAAACTGTTTTGTAATTTATTTGCATGTTTTTGGTAAATTATGTGCATGTTTTTGATAAATTATTTGCATGTTTTTGATAAATTATTTGCATGTTTTGTAACTTATTTTGAGTTTGTTAAATTGTTTGTGGTTTTTGATAAATTATTTGCATGTTTTTGATAAATTATTTGCATGTTTTGTAACTTAAGTTATTTTAAGTTTGTTAAATTGTTTGTGGTTTTTGATAAATTATTTCCATGTTTTTGATAAATTATTTTGAGTTTGTTAAATTGTTTGTAATTGTTTAAAAGTGTAATAATATTTGTAAATTTTTTAACTGTTTAATAAAAAATTAAAAAGAAAAAGTTTAAATGTTTAAAAAGAAGCAAACTGTCTTTGTCTTTTGTTATTAGGTAGACTGTTTTGTTTTTGTTTTGTAGTAAGATTGATTTAATTCTGATGTGCCTTCAAATGACGGATGAAGTTTGCATGGCGATTAGTATTTTGTCCGCATATCTCACAGGAGTAGTGAACCTTTTCTTTCTTCCATTGATGATGTTGGTTCGATGGAAGAATCGGTGATGGTATACCTCCCTTTGGTAGGATCTTCCGAAATTTTGAAGTTATAAATGCTCGTTCGCAGGCGACCTCGTATGAGGGAGAGCTAGCTACTAGTTTCCTCGGGTAAGATGGTGAATTTTTCTTGAATATCGGGGTATGTTTATCCATTTCTTTGAAGATGGTGATTAGATCTTCAAGATCGGAAACGCTTGATGGTTGGTTGAACTCGATTCGTACTCCGTGGTTTAATAAACAATTTTCGAATGTTGTTTCGGAAAATACAGATGGAACAAGGTTGCTGTTAAGGTCGTCTATGTAGTCGTTAGCCTCTTCTCCAAAATGTATAAGGTTGGTTTCTCCGACATCGGGTAACTCTTCAGCAATGTAAAGCATATCTTCGAAATCTCGTGAATATATGTTATCGATGTCAAAGTGATCCATAAGCTCGAATGACATGTTGTTCATGTAAATGTTAATGATGCAATACAAACCTACTCGACGGCAGAAGATAAGTGTTTAGAAAAGTTTGATAATTTGCGCGTGATAATTAAATAAGCGCGTGATCTACCTCTGTCTAACTTCTTAGAATAAAGGGTGGGGTAATCCAATGTTAATTCACTCCCAAAGGTGACGTGGAACCTTTATTTTCGTCTATGATTGGTTAAAACCTATTTTTGTTCTTCTGCTTCCTGATTGGAAAATCCTATTTTTGTTCTTCTGCTTCCTGATTGGTCGGCTCTATGATGACGTGGAACCTCTATTTTCTTTCTTCTCGTCTACGATTGGTCGGCTCTATGATGATGTTATGATCGAGACTCCTGATTGGCTGCGAGAATCTACTGGTGAGAGCCCTCTATGATGTCATTTAATAAAAACGATATATTACCGCGATATTAAAATCGATGACACCGACTTACTTCGATTCCATTATAAATCTATGGGGAAAAAACGATACCAAACATCGATACCCGAAATATCGATACTAAAAGGGTCCTAAAAGACTATGAAGCCTCGGAGTCAGCCTGCTCTTGCTCAGGCTCCGACTCCGAGTCAATCACAACTAAATGGGGGGATAAAAACCTACTACTAATAAACACCGGTCTCATCCCAAAACTTGTTAATGTTTGCTGTTGCTGCATGTTTAGATTACTTTAAAAAACCTTTTTACCAAGATCAAAAACCTTAATGATTTGTGGCTGCGAACGAAATATAACGAGTACTATTATCGAGTCAGACGACGTGAATGAAATTAATTCGAAATGTCCAACGCCTTATATTGATTTTCAGATACAAATAAATTACGTCTCGCTCCAGCTTTAAGGAAAAAATACCGATACTCCAACCGGGTGCGCTTACGTGACGAGCAACAAATAAAATACGTCACAAAAATCTCCGGCACTACGAATAAAACAAATAAAATACGTCACAGACCTGCTCTACGAATAAAAACAAATAAAATACGTCAGTCCTACGAAAAAAAAAACCTCCAGCTCTACGAATAAAACAAAAAAATTACGTCACGCGCGTGCGACGTAATCGCTACGAAATCGTGACGTATTTTATTTGTTGTCGGACAACGCGGTATTTTAATTAATCTAGTCATCTACCGTGATTTTTTTCAAATCCGAAGTAATTTAATTGTACTCGACGTAATTTAATTGTCTCTGACGTAATTAAATTGTATCCCTGTGACGTAATTAAATTGTACCCTGTGACGTAATTAAATTGTACCCTGTGACGTAATTAAATTGTACCCTGTGACGTAATTAAATTGTAAATGGTGAGGACGTCAAAAATGAAACATCCTCACCATTGAAGTTATTAATTGATTTCCCACTACTACGGATATAGATCATACTCCATCATCTCTCTCTGTCCAAATGCGTGAATACCGTTTATCACCTTGTAGAATCCAACTTCAGCATACTTCTGGACTTGCATGTAAATATCAAGAGGTTCGAAAACGTCCACGCGCTCGATTTGGATGTCCTTGCTCTCATACATTTTCTCAAGAATAAAATACACCATCTCAGGGTCTAGATCAGAAAATGTCCGCAATGATGAAATTCTCGACTTCTAAAACATCGGTAGAATAAACTAGATGACGGATCTCCGAAACTGTGAATTGAAGAGTGAATGCATTGTAACGTAAATTCTCCATCATCTATTGAAAATTGGTCGTATACCTCGTCTAAAGACGCTAAAAACGGAATCATTAGGGTATTTGGTTTTCCGTCAAATACCTATACACGATGTAATGGAAAAACTTTTATAAATTGCTCAAAATTTTCGCATAGGAACATTTTATCTTTTATATATATAAATTGTTCGGGGCAAAAAAATATTTACAATCTTCGGATATAAATATTATAGCGTAGGAACCCCGCAAAATAATCTCGGCGGCTATAAAACGCATCCCCTGTTATTGGCCACTCAATGATAATAGTCCCCCCTCCGCAAAAATATAGGCGTCACCCGCAAAATAATCACGGTGACCATAATATTAGCAGTCTTAAATTTCGTATTTATTTTGCGATTCTAAATAAATTTTCCTAGTGCGTGCGCGTGCAATTATGCCGTGTGCTTGTGACATCGACAGAACCACAATCGACTGGAAATGTCGATACGTTGGTTTTAACCCGTAAATATAATGTAAACGGGTGTTTTTAAGCGCTAAAAAACCCTCCCTCTTCGTTTAAATATTATTATATTATTTATGCCTCGGATATAAATATATATTTCCTCGATCTACTCGATGCGACGGTACTGTCGTCGGTATTGGTGCCTGGTATCAGTGCCCGGTACCGGTTCCGGTAAGTATTAGCCGGTAAGATTTTATAAATTTTTGTTTCGTGGGAAATATTATTGTCGAGTAGGTATATAATACTCCTCTCCGCCTGTTACGCTGGCATACTCCCGCCGCGTTGGCATACCCCCCGCCCCGTTGGCATACCCCCGCCGCGCTGGCACACCGGGTTGGCATATGACGTATTTATTTTGAGGATGATGTATTTATTTTGCGGGCACCGTAGACCTCTAGAATGCATTTTTTAGCGAATGACGCGTATATTTTAGGAGGGCGCCATTTTTCGCGATATCTCGGGTTATAACGCAGTTGGAGCAGTTTTACCGAGCGGGAACGGTTTATTTAGGCCCACCGGTTAATTTTCCGTGAAAAAATTTTTTTCGTTAAACCGACCCTTTAAGCATAAAAAACCGAAAATCGTTTTCCCGAGCACGTAGAGCAGCTGGAGCAGTTTTAGTGAGGTCGATGACTTTTTTTTAGGTCCACGGGTTAATTTTTCGTGAAAAAAATGAGATAAAAAAAATTCAATTTTTTTGACATAGGCCCTTTAAAGAGCAAAATAATGTAAACCGCTTTCTGGCCTAACTATATTGAAAGGTATTGAGATTCTATTATTTTTTATGAACTTATTTTTCCTTATTTCCGAATAATAAAGAAAATATTTAAAAAACCTCGTTTTCATATTCACGTAGATATGTGGCAACCCCGGATCAGTTACACGTCACTGAGTAGGGTGAAAGCGCGCGTTTTTCAAAAATTGCATAAGGTAATCATGACTTCGTATTAGAATGTGAAGCTTGTACAACAAAAGTAGACAAATTAAAGCAAATTTACGTACACTATTTCGTAGAAGCATTTCAGATTTGCTAAAGAAATGTTTGATTTCTGAAAATCATACATTAAAATACGGGGAAAAGGCTTCAGAGAGAAATACTTGGCTCTCAAAGTTGCCTTGTGTTGTGAATCGAGATCATGTTATTTTATGGAGAGCTCTCAACAAGTAAGAAAAAAGCCCAAGACATAATCAATTTTTCGTTTCTTATGTCTGTTCAAAAATGGACTCGCACATTTTTTTAAAATAATGACTGACCAGGTCAGGAATAGCCTACTGACGAGTAAGAGACGTTTTATGCAAATTTATAAACTAGGCTACTAACATAGGCTAGAACATATTTTTTGATAGTGTAGGGCTGTAGATCGTAGACCATACCATTATTGCAAAGAATATAGCTATATGCCATTAATTCTGTAATATTTTTACAGCATTTTAATGTTATGGTCGAGCAGTAGCCCTGTTCCCCCCCCCCTTCCGGCTCTAAGGAATATACCGTATTGTGTTGAAAGTTTGTTCATGTCATAATGTAACGAGTCTTCTACTTCAATCATCATAGGCTAGAAATCGAAGAATATAATACGTGTAGGCTATATTATATTATGAATGCTCGAAATCCGAAATGGTTATGGGGCTTTCGATCATGCCGGAGTCCATGTCAAGTGAATTGATGGCTCACTGGGTAACCATCTCCGATTTTAATAATTTTTGGCAGGCAGTTAGATACCTATGACCTATGGCATTCTGCAAAATTTCAGGTCTCAGTTGTAAATAGGTCTAGAGGAAAAGAGTGGATAAATTTTAGTAATTTTTTGACACTCGTGGCCCAAAATTGTAACTTTTATTATTATTAGAACCAGTACAGTAGTCGACTTTAGCCTATTCAACATTAAATAATAAAATTTGGCACTAAGGGGTTATTTTGGATGCAGTTCTCTAAACATTCAAACAGGTTTAGGTAATCTGTAAGCAGTACCGTACTGAGATATCAAGCATAGGGCCCTCTGCATAGGGCCTATAGGTTCTATGGGTTTACCATCCATAGACACAATGGGAATGTGGGACAAGATTACAAAAATCTGAGGGTTTTTACAAGTATGGTAATGTTCAAGTTTCTGATCAAAATATTTTATAATTCAGTTTTGAGTTGGTGCTTTTATTTCATTGGGAAAAAAATATTAAAATTTGACTTATTTATTTATTACCCGGTAGCAAGAATCCATATGGATTCTTGCCGGTAGTCAATGCGAACAGCCCTATGATAATGTGTTGACACTTGGCAGGCGGAGTATTATTTTTATTGAATTATTGTGCTCAGACAAATTTGTCACTATACAGTAACAGTATAATACTAGGTATTCATTACCGTATTGAAATTAATAATAGGCTAATGAATGATACTTTGTACAGAATAAAGGTAGCCTATAGCCTACTAGATTTAGTTATATAATGACTCATTCAAGTATTTGAATTGCACAGCCTATATGAAGCAGCTTGGTAGATCCGTACATTTTATATCTAAGAATATTAAAATTGAACATTAAAAACACCCCTAGTGCCAATTAAATTCAATTATTTTCTGTTGAATATTCCTAATTCCACTACTAATGATAAAAAGTAGGTAGGTTAGGCTCTGCACCGTATCTCAAAATTGCCCAGTATTGTCCAATAATAATCTTTATTCTCTGATGGATCTAAAAACTTCTGAGACCTGAACTTTTGTAAAATGCTGTAGGTCATGTGTATCTGTCTCCCTGCCAAAAATAATTTAAATTGGAGATGGTTAACTATGAAAACTATTTGATATTTGTCCATTTTACATGTAATATACATAGAAATACGTGCTACCATTCCTACTCCGTGACGTAGCACGCTGCCCGCTCCTCCCGCCAGAGGGCGCATTGCAAGGATGGAAAAGCGTTATTTTTAAAAAAAATCGTTTTCTTATTTGAAATAATAAAATTTGTATTGTATATTGTAAACATTCAACTATTTAAACTGTATTTTAAGTAAGTGGGTGAATTTTAAATTGCATTTGCTCTTTAATTAATTTTTGTTGAAAAAATTGCTTTTTGATTTTTTTTAAGATTACTTTTTAAATTACCATGGCTACGAAGTTTTTCGTTGTAATTGGATACAGAACAGAAAAGATGGAGCAGGAAAGATGTTTGTTCATGGGATTTTTCTTCATCAGGCAACAGAATATTCTAATAAAACCCTACAGCATCCCTAATATAAGTAACAGAATATTATATCGGTTACTATAGTAATAACAGCAATGCATAGAGCTGCAGTAATCTTCATAATTGGGATAGTCCGTATAACATAAGCAATATATGAGATTTTATAATATCCTTTGAAGAAATAACTGCACCAGTTTCCAATTTCAGGAATTGCTTTTTCTTTATTTCTATGAACCAAACGAAACTTCAATCTGATATAATTAACTAAAAACTCAATTTTCGAATGTAATCCGAAATTGAGCGAATGAATCCAGAAACGGCGATAGCAAAGATTGTGCTGGAGATTTCGCTCGAATTGAGTATGAAAATGAAATGAAATTACTACGATAATACGAAAATTAGAATAAAACAAAACGTTAATTTTGCAGATCTCGCAATAGAGGAATTTATTCTACGATATTAATACCAATATTGAGCATTTCACGACTTTCACAACAAACGGAATTAAAGGAATATTATCATTTACAAAACTATTTTCACAAACTAAGAGCTAAATTTTAAAAGTTTAATTTTTTTACTAATAAATATAACGAAAACAGCAAGAGCATTAGCGGGTAAATATCTATACGGACTCGCATTAGTGCCGCCTAACCCGTAGGATCAAATTGCCACAGCCCGTCGTCCAACAGAATGCTGCAATTTTCCATAATATAGGCAAGTCCAAGTCGAGACAAATAGCTCACTTTGGTATAATAAAATTTAGAACTATTCGTATCTAATATTTGGGTATATAAGACTGAGCCGCATCGAATTTAGTATTCTTATAATGAACAGTTCGTCTAAAATTCGAAAGAAAATGGACTATACTTCAGACACCATCAAGAATAATATCGGGCCGCGTTGTATAATTCGTAAGGTAATTCGCCATCATCAAACGTTTCCATTGTTATCGAGATCGGAACCTCCGTCTTATAGCAACCGAAGCGACTAAAAGATATCTCCTTTCGTATTTATTATTCCCTTGTTAAAAGATAGTCAAGCTGACATCAAGGCCAGAAACTGCTTATACTGCTGCGCAAGTTCTATATCAGATGAATCCCCGATATATCGAAAGGAATTGATCACTGAAACCACCAGATCCATAAATGTTCATGTATACACAAGAATAAAACACATGGTGTTGCAAAATCATCTTTCGAACATCGTAAAAATAAGATTTTTACGTTTAGGAAAATGTAAAAGCAAAGACCAGTTCATGGTTTAAAAAATGAGAAATGCCGGAATGCAGTGCTTATATATAGAAACTGTGCGATCTGTTGCATTGTAGAGGTTATCGTATTAAGTGGTGGAGATAGTTGTAGAGGGGGGTGTTAGGGTTCTTAAGCTCCCAAAGGCACAAAATTATCCGTCCAAAAGTTACGTTCAATCAAAATTCTATCTGAATGCTTGAAAATGCAACTTTGACTCCAAATTCTGAGTCGAAAACCGAAGTTTACAAGACAGAGTTGCTGTGAAATGCTTCATATTTCAACAAAATTTTCTGGGAAAAGCTAACAGACAATGGACAACTTGCCACTTCTCCCAAATTTTGAGCTTCGTTATTCCAAGATTCCTGGTTCCACCACTGCCACGCCACTATTATACAGTTTAATTATGTGTGTGACTATTCAATAATCCGATTTCGGAAATTTTAAGTTTAACCTCATTGGACTTAAAAAACCGGTTGAAGAATAATTCTAACGAAGACCATTTTTTTTTTCAGTTTGGATCAGCGTATATAACTCCTATTTTAAAATCCAATCCATCCCTTTCCTGTCATCTATTCAGTCATCACGTATATGAACTTTTGCCACGGTTTCTTATATAAAAAAAGGTACATCGATCGATCTCTTTGTCAATATCCGAAAATGTTTGACCGTTGCTTCCTGCGCAGCTGCGCTTATACATCGCACGTTATTTTTCATAATCCCCCTTCAAAAACTAAAAAAAAGGGTTTCTAAAGATTTAGGAATCTAGCTTACGAAGCAATATAGATTCGTGAAGGCTAAATCCTTTTGAACCCGAAAACAGAACTTTTTTCCCCCTTTATTCTACGAAGTATAATAAAATTCTCAGCAAAAATAAAGAACAGGCTTTGTATAAAAATTAAGCCATTTAAACTTTTTGTTTAGCCCTTTCACTTTCTGAATACGAAAAACATCTTCTTAAAAAGGAGATTTTCAGTTATTTTCAATTTATTGAAATTTTCAAGTAAAATTGCTAGGCTTATAATAACCTATTTTTCATTGGCCCAATTAAACCCCGGGCGAATAGAAGGAAGAGGGACAAAACCAGAGCTACAAGAGCAACAAAGAAATGTTGGTCGGATAATTTCATTAAAAACGGTTAGGAAATTCCTAATAACGGAACTGTATTCCAGTGTTTTAGCGCGTTTACCTCTCGACCCGGTTTTCGCGGTGTAAATCCCGACCGACTCTGCACTCTGGGGCACTCTTAACTGTCCTGAAAAGTGTGCTTCCTCTTCGGGTGTAATTCCTATCGCCCTTCTGACAGGTTCGTTGAACCTATAGAGCGTGGGCTTTATGGCGAAATGGAGATTTAAAAAAAGAACTAAAATTTAAGAATAGTATAGATTGGAAGAAGGATTAACGCAAATTCGAATTCTTGAAACACCCTTTAACTACGCAAGAGATATGATAATAAGAATGGAACGGATCCAACGCAGTCTCTCAAACCAGCTATAAGAAGCAGAAAGAAGAAGAAGAGATGGATGTAGGAGGAAGTTCACGTAGATCGAAAAAGATCTCAAACCACCACCGGATCTGCTGTCGATTCTGTTTAAATAAATCATGCAGAAAACTTGATGAGAAAACGAAATGGGAGTAAATTATTTAGGATGAGCAGCGAGACGTGAAGCGTGAAACTCAGTCTCCATTAAAAAAAATGCTACAAGGACGAGTCTATTTACAATGACGTCGGACGAGAAAATAATTATCGTCGATACTTAACAATAGGAGAAGAGCGCTTATCACTGGGGGGCAAAGTTTCTTCTATTCTTTTGAACCCGACATAAATTCAGAATGCCCTATATTAATTCACTGGGCTGTTTATAGTGTTTACTCCGTATTCCAGTACATTGTAAACAAGCAGAATGCCACCGGAATAACCGGCGTGGCAAGTTAAAAGCGCAGCATGTCCAGTTACCCAGATTGGCCAAAATTCTGCAATATTGAAATACCGAGTATAAACAGCCCTAAGTTATTTCTATGGAGTTTTATTTCTGTAAAAACATCAGAATGCTTTTTTTCCTGCAGGGTTTTCGAAAGTAATTCTTTTTTCTGCGTGTAATATAAATTAAGATTTTGCGTCAGAAGAGGAATACTAAACTCTATGAGAGGCATATGCAAATTTTAAAATTATTTATGTTTTGTTAAAAGTATTTTATCGTTCATAAAAATCTTTTTTTTCCAGTACAATATTAGAACTCAGACACGCGGTATAGAACACGCAAAGCACAAGAAAATGCATAAATCGATACAAAATTTTTCAAAGTCGAAATTTATTTATTGCTGCTGGGGTTGATTTGAATAATAAAACACATTGGTGCAGATACCTCAGCAATTATAAATATAGGAAGAATGTACTGTAGCACTTCGGCTTATAAAAGGGTTCATGAATAGTTTATAAAGTAATCTACTTTACATCCCACTCTTATTTTCCTTGATAAACATCTTGCAAGGTCCTCTGGATTTTTTTTTAGAATTTCCGCGAGCGCTTTATTACATTTTGTAAGGCGGTTTATGCTAATCTTCAGAAAGAGTTTCATACAGAAACCGGATTAAAAATATGCATTATTATGCTGGAGGCGAAGCTTTAAAAACTTGCTGAGTAACATCGGCGAAGCTCTATCTTAAATTAAAAATCTTCTCTCTATTCGAGAACACGTATTTCAAGAACATAGATCGAAAAAGCTGTGATTTTCAAGGAATAACGCCCTTGTGAGGTTGCTGTTACAGTCGAACCTTTCTGTATGTTGCATTACACTTTCATAAGCTCCAAAACGTGGAAACAATTTACTCATTTACCACGTTTCGGAAGTGGTAATACAACCGTATGCACCACACAGAAAAGTTCGACATTAGCTATACGTTTTCTCCAGTGAAAAATTCACAGTTTGGTTACCAAATCACTAGATTTTGCGTTTTTGCGACTGTGACCGCGTTTCTGGTCATTCGTAACCACATTTCACAGAGTTTTGTGACCGAGCTCCCGAGGAGTTTCACAAAAGTTTTCAAAATGGCCGCGTGCATGTCAAAACGCAATTTTCGGAATAAAATGATAATTATTTAATCTGATATGCATTTA
>JAQFYH010000589.1:0-11878 GCA_034694405.1 Scolopendrellopsis subnuda
AAAAAGTTTCAGAGTTATGGTATTACTTTTAAATTTTCCCATAGCGTGTCAAAAGTCACGAGGATACGCCCTTAATGCACATTCGTCAACACGTCGATTTTCAATCGAAATTACGAGTACAGGTAAAATTTTAAACGATAATTTCATGATAAAACTTTTTTACAGAAAAAAGAAAACG
Source organism: Scolopendrellopsis subnuda (assembly GCA_034694405.1). NCBI lineage: Eukaryota > Metazoa > Arthropoda > Symphyla > Scolopendrellidae > Scolopendrellopsis > Scolopendrellopsis subnuda. The sequence goes on from JAQFYH010000589.1 coordinate 179, forward strand.
TATTTCTTTTTCGTTAAAAGAAGTATCATGATGATACAACAAAGAGTTTCAATAAAACCATTAAAATAAAATTATGCAACAACAAAATACTTTCCAGGAAAGGCGTCGAACATCAACGTTGCAAGGAATTAATACCTACTGGACGGAAATCAAACGTCCGTCCGCTTTTTTTTTTTTTTTTGATAAAGCGACTTAGTGGCGTGCGCGAGGCTGAAACCGCGATATCACTTCCTTTTAAAATGTGATTCAATGGACACGCGAATATCATTGAATCGGACTTTTCTTTTGTTATTTCCTTTATTATTCACTCCATTCTTCTCGCTTTGGTGGAAGGAAAAATCCCTTCCCTCCCATCCAAAAGGAAAAATCCTCGTTATTCCCCGCAGAATAAGAACCGCATTCACTACTCTCCTAATACCCGCGTGTTGATCGGGGATTTGTTTTTGATGTCATATAGCATCGTTGCTCTAGGCGTTTCCCAATTATCCACCGGTAGCTGCTTATACCTCCCTTTCTCCATCTCTCATTCTATTCCTCCTCTTTTATTCGTTACCATGGTAACTGCTTTGTGTATTATTTTTACCCAGAATTCAGGTGCCGTTTTATGGAAACAAATTCTGTTTCCCCCCGCCCTTTAGTTTCGATATTGTTGTTGTTGCGTTACAAGAAACCGTAGCTGATACAGGATATTATTAACATGTCATCCGCTTTATTTGGCTCTCCAAGTTAGAGAGAAAAATAATTATTTCCGAAAAAAAAGTGCGACTCCACTGTCAAAATAAGTGGATGTCAAAAAAGTTGTTTTAAGGTAGATAGAAACACTTGCAATGATGAGGTATAGGGACTTTTTTTAACGAATTCAATTTGGATGAAATTTAACACAGTTTTAAATAGATATATTGGGATGTTAATATTATGAAATTTCAGAATTTTTCACCTTTGGGATTAGGAGAATAGCCACGTGAACATGGCATTTTCGATCAAAAACGCTATGTTCACGTGTCAAAATCTTGCGTTCCCTCCTGGTGAAAAATTCTGAAATTTTATATTTAACATCCCAATATATCTATTTAACACTGTGTTAAACATCCAAATTGAATTCGTTAAAAAAAAGTTCTTATACCTTAATTGCATGTATTAGTATCTACCTTAAACAGGATGTGGTGCTGTTCGTTATCGTAAGATCGCTGGTTCAAACCCGGCCTATCCTCTAGGGCAGTTAGGTTGAGTGATGTTTCCTCCCACGTTACTCAGGCCTCCCATTAATATACTCGTAGATGGCACCGGCTGTAAGGGACATGGTTTTTTTTCCCACCTCCACTGAACTTGTATTTTCAAATAAGTTATCTAATACCCTGTCCTATATGGTTTATGCAGTTTTGCTAGGTAGAGTGGTATACTATTAATATGCTTAGAAGCTTACAAAGACTGGGATCTTCTTTGACCCTTTGTCGTATTCTCCAAAGTTTATCTATTTTGAAAAGAAAAGTGAAAAAAAAAGTTATTTTGTACTTTTCCACCATCACAATATTAATTCTATTTTTATAGCCCAGCAGCGGAAAAATTGTTCACACTGTTCTACCATCCAGGTGACGCTGTTTTACAATTATAATTTTGGTTATATGCTATCAATATTATGTCTCCAGCGACTGAATAATTTATTGGGCGCTTTCTCTCTCTCTATCCCGTACATTGCCAATAATATAATAGTAAATAACATTGGATGGCACTTAAGCCATTACTGAAATTTATCCGGTCTTTGGAAAACGACTATTACCATCTTCCTCTATCCGTTTAAGGTTTGTCGCGTCCTCTGTCTATAACCGACAGCGAAAAGGCATAAAATTATTTAATAGGTTTCTCTCTTTACCTGCTCCTGTGGTTTTAGGCTTTTTTATTCTCTATCCGTCTCTAAGCTCGTTTTTACGACCGAAAAAAAGAGAAGGAGAACAGGAATATATTTAACCCAAACTAGATACACTCACCTGAATTACCCTGAAATACCTTAATATACGAATTTACGCCCGCGTATAAATCTGGTAGAAAACGTACTTTACGTGTGGTTCACTTGAATAACGCGTTAAGTAAATTTAGTGCTTAAAATTCAAGAATAGTTTTTCGCCAGTGATTTGGTTGGTCGCTCCGAAGCTTGTCGTCACAGCGGTATGGTTCAAATCCACCGGGTTTTATGGCATTTTATACACAGCTATCAAAAATTTATTCTTTTATGAATATCACTATGATAGCAAATTCGTAATTGAGAAGGGGGCGTAATGATACGAAGTATGGCTCGGCCAGGGTTCGATTTTCCAGGAGGGGATTGTGGTTTCGACCCCCAGTTGTATAACTTAATCTGATACGCCAATTCCACTCCAAAAAACAGGTTACAATCCCTTCAGTTCCACATCCATTTGAGTCCTGACCCCCAGTTCAAATTTGACAAATCCTGGGGAATGTGTTTTTTTGAAACAGGGGAACAGTGTTCGATTCCGTTAAACCCCACTCTTCTTCTCCAGCAATCTAATGGATCTACTCTTATCCACGTATACTTGATAGTTACCTGACGGTTTAATTAATTTACTGAGAAATTCTATTTATAATTAATTTGGAGCTGTTTACGAATTTATACACTAATGGCCTTCATGGACTTCAGGAAGTAAGTTTTCACAGTACGAAGTTACAAGAATTAATAATCTCGCAACATGCAGTTCTAAACCTATATCACCTGTTACCGCTAGGTGTCAGGATCATCCTGAGCAAGAACACAGGTTTTTGTTGTTTACTACACACACGCTGGAAGGTTATACCCAAATGCGAATTTAATTTGCAAGATTTTATATCAGGGAACTCTTTCTTTTATTATTTTGTCCGACCTTCTGCAGGGAAAGAGCGTGTATGCAGTACTAAAACTGCAACATTATGCTAACATGTTGGCCATGGGAGAATACGATATTACTTAATTACTACAGCATATTTCCCTTGCGATTCTTAACAATATTAAACCCCTAATTTTGTTTAGCCGAAGAAGAATATAATTAGAGTTTTTTTTTCCTCTTTTCACTTACACATCGCGTATTATCAGAAGCTTGCCGACGTAATTATATTTTCAACTTTTTACTTTTGGTTTATTCAATTTTTATTCTTGGAGAGGATAGACTAGAAGATCTTGATCGCTCAGCAAGCACGTCGTGTATGTGTATAATAAACAGACTGAGCTAAAATTAATTGTACTACTTCCACTTCGTACATGCACCAACATTTTGTAAAAGCTACACCGAAAGATATCTTTCAATTATCAGGAATCCTTTTGATTAATTTATTATCGTAAAGCTTCACAAAACGTTGAATATTGTAGAGAACTTGTGGACTATAAACGTTATAATTTGGTCATGATTCATAACCAAATCATCCACTCTCCAAAATAGAATATTAACATGAATTACGGAGTATAGGTAACTCTATCCTATGAACACTTTATTTCAATATTGATAGGAACCACCATGTTGTGATTCATGTTGTTATAAAGTCCGATGTCCCGCCTGGATAATTAGACATTTATGGTACCAGTGATATGATGATAAAAAGGTCATTGACGAGATTAAAAGGCCCTTAGATTTAAAGTTCCGTAGGCAGTCTATCCTATTTTGGCCCAGCATCCATATACGATTTGATGCCCCCCTGGGACATCATTCTCCTCTCATTAATTTCGTTTAAGACAAGTACAAGATAAAGCCCAATGAATTTTCCATTACATCATATATCCTATTATATCCCTTTCAGCGGGTTTCTTTTTTTTTTCATGCTGGTTTCTTTAGGAGAATAATGTCATTTATAGGTTCGTCCCTTTGATCGTCCCTTTGAACGTATAAGATCTTGGAGTCTAAGCCGCACCACGACGGGGCAATTAAAGAAGGTTTAATGAAGACAACTGCTGTATAGGATCCCTCTGATCTGGATATAGAAAAAAGGTTCTATAGAGTGAGATCAATATTTATCAGCCATCTGTTATACTCCGGTGTTCTGTGAAATGCCTATTCTCTCTATTTGCCTGATATAACGTAGCTCTACCGATTAGATTTTTCTACTCCAGCATCTTAATTTATCCGCGAGATGACAATTTTTGGCTGTTCTCAGATTCTTTAAATTTTTTTCTTAAAATTATTCCACCGTAAAAACGCTCTAGATCATCAATAATGCATCGTAGCTCAGTGCTTTTAACAAAGGTGTTTCGAAGCGTTCGGGACCGTGGCGGGCTATAAGGGGGTGACTGGGTTCTCTCCTTTCTTCGCCGCGGGGTATTTCGTATATCATTCGCTGAACCTTTCATTAATGCTTTTCGCTATGTTAATTCATACAGCAGCGTGGAGGTTATCTAATGTGGGGGGAGGAAATGGGATAGATGCAGCAGCGCAGTCTAGACCTGAGAGGGGGGAGTTATCAGCAGCAGATGAGAGGTTTTACGGGGGAACATATAGGAAATGAAATTGAAGGGAGAGAAATGCGAATTTTATGGGAATAGAGTTTAATATACAACAATATAATAGCGGCTTGAATGACGGTTGAATGATCATTAGTTTGACGCATGATTGGAAATTTCCAATTTTTAAATATTATACCGAGGAATAATAAAGACAATGTGTATCATCGATTCGTCGATTTTTTCAATGTTTATATTCAGAGTTGAATCGAAAATATCGCCTCTACGGTATAAGGATGCGACAGCAATATTACCTTAATGCTAAGATATAGGGACATTTGTTTCAATAAGAGAGATTTATCTGAATATTTGGATAATTGAGTAACCGAATAACTAGACGGAATAAGTACTTAAACGGGTCAATTCTCCGTAAACTCGAGGAGTTACCTAGATTTTCAAGTTTTCGTATAGTTGGATGGTATTTTTACTAAATCTGAAACCCTACAAAATTTATATAGGGTGGCTGAGCCGTTTTAGTATTCTTCCGTCACTTCTCTCGTACTGGGTATGAAATTTTCTGCTAAAAATGTACTCGTGGAAAAAAATGTAAATAACCTTTTGAGTTTTGATATACGAAATAAGACCATGCTCCTAAATGGTGCCATTTGGAGATTTTGGACGCCATAGGTCGTTAGGTATCAAGTTTCTTTACTCAAAAAACGAACAAGTGCATCAACGAACCCGACAAATTTAGATTTTATTATGAATAAAATGGATCCACATTAACTTAAATTAAATTAAATTAAATTATGTGCAGTAGACCCTACTGCAAAATAATGTTCATCCAATAGGAAAGTTCGCATATCGCTTATGAAGCTATCAGAATATTGTTTACCCAAAAGCACCTATTAAAAACGTCACTTTGTACAAAAAGTAGAACAAAAAGGTGATTAGAATGTGAAAATTAATTTTCTTTTCTTTTATTCAGTTCTTTTTAGAGATTACGTCGATCAAAACAACGGGACATTGTTTTGGGCTGGATGATAATAAGAAAATGTTTAAATGGATATGTACCTCGTCATTAAGACGGCATAATGGGTTGTCATAGGCAGATGGTACAAAGTTTGGACGCCTGCCCGCGATGCGGAGGGGGAGGTCGCACTATTTAAATTTAGTACAGTTTACAAATGTAGACTGGTACTTAATGTCGTTAACATTCGTGTTTTATCTCGTCTTAAAATTCTGCATTATATTATAACGTTATCGCCAATCTGCAAATACATTGTTGTAAGAACATGCAGTTTCGCAACGTGTAGACAAACAGATTCGGAAATCGTAATTTAAAATAAAATTGCTTCAATGGCTTATGCGACGTATTATTTTAATATAAGTACGACCACGTATACTGAAATTAAAACAATAAAATAATACAGAATTTACGGAATTTGCTTTTTTGGGCTGAGTAGACGTTGAGGATCTATACTGTACCGTGCAAAATGTAGCAACTTCAGCTACTATAATGCGCAGAAGAAAACACGTATTAAATCCATCGTTATTACAACATGACCTTATTTTAAATATAATAGTAAGTACCCGCAACTTGATATAAAAAGTTTTTATTTAAATAACTTATCAACCAGTTTTCAAACAGACCAATCAGATTTCTCTTTTCAATCAGTTTTCGGGCAGACGTTCCAACATGGCCGACAAAAAAGAGAAATCTAAATAATTCATTTTTTATATCAAGGGTATAGTTCTATTAAGTTAGACTTAATTTTATATTATATTTAAAATAAGACCATGCTATAACACGGATTATTCCTTTAATGAGAATGAACATCGAAGTTTATGATTTGTTTAAAAACAAAAATTAATAAATAAATATCGACGGAATACCGAAAACAAGCCAAGATGTTGAGCGAAGCGTAATTCCTTTCAGCGAAGTTAATTAGATAGTTTGTAACCTCAACTGCTGTTGGCCTATTTCTTCTTTATTTTTTTAGTCTTTTCTTTTTTAATTTGTTCGCATTATTTCTTTTAGTAAAAGAGTTGCAAAAAGAAGATATCTTTAACTAAATCCTACGAGAATATAATGCTGTTCTCTCTCAGTACAACCTAATGTCGTAGAACCTTCGTAATCTAATCTTAAATTAAATTCCTTGAAAATATTTTCCAGATAGTGAGTTTCTTAATATTTCTTGCTACAGTCAAATTTTTATGTAGATTTATTTTAATGCAACTTCGTGCACACAACGACCTACATAAGAAGATTTTTGATAATCTGACTAGGATTTTCCGGAGGAACTCTGAGGCGTACACAAAGTAAATCCTATTATTTCCTTCGCAAGAGTCACAGTCGAATGTAAATGGAAAAACTTTTAAGCCTCCCCTTTTCCTTTTTAACGAATTTATAATTACAACAGAAGAAACTGAAATTTTACAAACTTTTATTTTAATTCAGACTTATTGTTGCTCTGACGATAGTGTTTTTCTTAATATTGTTTCCTCGAGTTGTACAAAAGCGCAGAATCTCATTACCCGGAATATTCTGATGGAAAAGTAAATTATAAAACTCAGTATTTATTATTAGCACAGGTGTTACATTTCACGTATCGTTCGAAAGAGTAGTATGGAATTAATGCAATTTTCAGCCATGTTTTAATGTTTTATATTATCTCTGAAATTAATCACGAATTGACATTAGTTCGATACCAAATAAAATGTAAATACACTTCGTTCGTATAATATCTCAATATTTTATTTCTCGTGCAGAAAAAAAAAATATTAAATATTGCATTGCAAACAGAATAACGTCCGTGACTCGAACCCGCCACATCTGTATAGCTGTGCTGGATATGCAGGTGATTGTTCAACAGCATATTTTCCCCTGCGCAGTATTACCGGTAGGTTACATTTCGTTTGCCCCTTTTTATAGCTGCATAACTTCCCTGCTTTACTTTAGAGTAATAAGGGAAAGAGTCTTCTGGTTTAATTTGTTGATTTATTCATTTTTACCTGTTTTGGTACATTTCTCTAACGTAAGAAACTAGTAACTTAATCATAAAGTTAATTTAAAACCATTGATGGCACCAAGGAGAACTGTTTCAACAACTTAAATCACTATTCCTATTCATACCGCTAATTTAAAGTACAGTATTAATACGAAGTATCCTTAGTTTAGGTGGTTGAAACCATCTTCAGACTTGCTGTTCCAAATATCCAAAAGGACGAAAAGAAACGATTAGAATATAGAAAAGCTGAAAACATTGTAAATAAGAACCAATAAAAAATTGCGATGTATTTTTCTCAAGAAATTACAGGATTTATTAAGAAAATATGTTTATCGCAAACTGTTCTTCTCCCATCCGCAAGAAATTTACAGAAATTGAACGAAGTTAATTAAGATTTAGGACAATGTTTTGCACTCCCGATATACCCGGTAATATTATTACAGTGTTGTGCGCACCTACCTGCTTTTCTGCAGTTTTTCATTGCAACAGGGATGTTAAATGTTAAGAATTGAATGCTGTTGACTTTGTCAAAATCTATTTTAAATGCAATTTGTCAAAACCAACGTGCATAGAAAGAAGAAAGGAGGCCGCGCACACCCAAATTTCTTGTATATGGAGTCGCAAAGCAGCAGGACTTTCCTCAGATATTTAATATTACAACATGAAAAAATCCAGACATTTTTTGAATGCATAGTAAATTTTTCTGATCTTTAATGTTATCTGACTTATATCTCAGTTGACAGAGCGGAAGGAGGATGAAAACAGAAAGAAAAACAGGTGCACAAGAAGGGGGAGAAAGAATGCTAATCAGTTTTGACATATATTTTTATCCAATTTTATTTTCTGCTTTTGAAACCAGGCATAAAAGCTGGAAAAAAAAAATTATTCGAAGTTAAGCAGCATTGTTTAGCTGCCAAGTTATACCCGTTTACCAAACTGCCAGAGAGCTTTATCAGTGAATCGAAATTAACAGTAAATCGAAACAGTCGCAAACATGTGTCGCATTATGCTCGCTGCATAATGACAAACTCAATTTTCCTGTGTTTTTAAAAATATTTCCATTTCACAAGCTGTTTTTTAACAAATCGGATTAAAAACATTGCGGAAGAAAGTTACAATTTATAGAAGACTTATCTTGTCTATTTCTCCCCATAATTATAATGAGGTTGTTCGTTACGTGTATCATCGTACCGCGGTACGTCAAAAACTATATTATATTGTTTAAAAAGTGGAGAACATTATTTTGTAGTTTTCGATTCTTCATGGTTTCTATAATATTATAGAATGTTCTCATTTCGAAGTTAAATTGAATGGAATTTTCCGCTCGAGTCTATATAGTTGGTAATATTTTCTTATTAAAGTAGTCATTGACCTGATATGGAGTTTGACTGACGTATCTGACAATTTGCGTGTCGGATTAGGTTCCGTGTAGCCCATTTCCCATAACAAAAGGCGAATTATTATGAAAGATAGAATATGATGCTAATAAACATAATAAAGCAGGCTATCCTATAAAACCACCAAACTAAATAAGATTACGTTTTGTGCATTACAAAATATAATGTCAACAAAACTATCCGGTCATGCTGTGGTATGAGTGCCATTCATAATATGTTCCTTTTAAGAATGCATATTGGTAAGACGGAATAAAAACACTACATTTTTCTTATGTTACTTGTTTAAAGCCGTGCACCGTGCTGGTCTAACTATATAGTGACTTATCAATCTGAAAACGGTAAGAAATTTCCAGTAAACTGGGTAAATTGGGACAACCAAGCACATAATAATAACTGTTCAAGTGATCTTTCACGTAAAGATACAAAGTAATAGTTTATTATAGTTGGTTAACTATACTTATACTGTACATCAACAACAGAACAGTACAATAATCGTCGATATGATACAGTCATGAATTGTCTACAGTACCATAGTGCATTTCTAATAGTGAACAAAAAATTCATCTCGCTTTATCATTATTGCAATCTGTCTTATATAAAAGTTGCACCTGCGTAAGTATTATTTAAACCAGAATAACCTTTTCTTCCTAAATGTTTTTCCCCAGCAATGATGCTCCGCATGCTACAAATCAACAATAAAATGTTGAAAAGTAAATTAAGATCATTCTGAACTCAAAATATTGGCAGCACTAATCATAACCTTATATTATGTTGCACTTGTTGCTAGGAAACCTGCTGCTTAGCTGGCTCGTCTGTGCAGCATCGCTCTGTACATCTCTCCTCCTCTTTCCTCGCTATCATTCTCTCTTCTGTTCCACCTGTTTATATCTCCTTTTTTTTTCTCTATTGAGGAAGAAAGAGAAAAAAAATCCGTATCTTTTGGACCTTCAAAACTAGTTATTTTTATATCCTCACATTTCTGCTGCAACGAATCATATAAGAAGCCCCCGAAACCGGTCCACAATTTATTCTCTAGTGAGATTAATTTCCGGAACGCTAGATGTACCGTATAGAATAAAGTTTGGTTTAATCCAAGGAAAGATATAGAGAAGTTAGCTGGATGGTATATACACAATATGCCTGCTAGAGAGAGAGTAATAGATACCTACTATATAATGGAAGTAAACGCTCGGTTTCACTTGTTGCGGATACTGCTGTCTGCAGTAACAACAACAACAACCAGCTAAAAAAATAATCTCCGTGTGTCTTCCAATTTCTATCAATATGGCAGTCTTTTATTTAGTTTTAATCTGTCGTTAATTTGAGAGATGAATGTTCTTTTATTACTACTAGAAAGGGACGTGAGAGCTGCTGATTGTGAAGTTAATTTGAGAATTTAAAATCTTGATTGATGATTGTTGTTTCAAATTAATTATTCAGACATGTTTGACCAGAGCAGTGGCGCCGCCTTGTGGAAGGAATATTTTCTATGAATTAGAATAAAACTGGTCAGTGGTCACTATTGACATATTTTTCTATGAAAGTATGATTTAGAAGTGTGTTTTTATTATTGATAATGTTATAAACTTACAGTGAAAGAACTGAAACTTATTTTAATCGAAGATAAACTAAGTTCTTGGACTATATTTCATGCTTTAAACCATGATATAATACATAGTACACTAGGTAAATAATTCGAAGTGAATTCGAAAAATAAAATACCTGTTGCTAGACCGAATTCACGTTAATTATTTATTACTTACCTTTAAAAAGCAAGAGTTCGTTAAAAATAAACGTAAGAACTTTATTTTGCCATCTAATAAAATAAGTTTTAAGTTAACTATCCGTATATAATTATTTCCTTTCTTATAACGTTTTGAAAAAATAGAGCAAGAGAAACCCGTGCTTCCGGTAGAGAAGGTTATAAAAGTGCTGAAGGTGGATCCAAGTATACGGCGTATACCATAGGTACAGAGTATTATAAATATAACTTATTCGCGGTATTTATAAACAAATTCTATACACACATAACTTATGATCCGGTTTAAGTCTCAAATTTGCCTTTTATAAGGCAAATTAGAACCAGAAAAAAATGTTCTTTTCGAATTTCAACTGCAGTATAGTCCCTAACGTAAATATTCATTATCCTTATAAAGGAAGTCCTATATAATCCCATCAAACGTGAACCTTGGACCTTCCAAACCCTGAATGCACGCTGTGCACATATTTTCTTTCGCCATCTCTCTCTCGGTGTTGCAGATAGGCTAAGCCATATACATAATAAGAAACGTGGAAGTCTACTTTATATTATATAAGAACAGCAGAGTATGGTGCTGCTGCTGTATAAAGTTCTAGAGAGTCAATATTGCGGTCGACCTCAGCTGTCCTACCATTTCTCACAGATATATTATGGCGGGATGTTGCCTCAAAGGCTATCGATTATTTTCTCTGACCAGTTAGTAAATTGATAAGTTGACCTTTTGTACAGTATCTCCTGACAGTCGACTATAATAATAATAATAATAATAATAAAACTGAGCGGAGCCATCATTTTGATGAGATTTATTTTGAAAGTTTCAGAGTTTATCATTAATTTAGCAAAATAAGCTTTTTGGGATGATTAGGCTATACGAGTAGTTTATTTAAAATCAAAATATAAAACTTTGAAAAAAATGTGTCTTTTTTCACATTCGTTGCTTTGCGCCTCTTGGATGTAACAAAACAACATAGCGAGATGCCTTAAAATCCAAGTTAATTTTCTTCAATTGAAATAGCATTTATGTGCGACTGCATAACTAAATATCTTCGATGAGGGAGAGGATGTTTTATTTCTTTAAAAACATGAGTTAACTTACACTGTCTGATTTTCCAATCT
>JAQFYH010000590.1:0-11876 GCA_034694405.1 Scolopendrellopsis subnuda
ACTTTAGGGGGGGGACTCTTCGTTGACGGGGGGGGGGGGGATGGGCACCCCTGATGCATCATATGTGCGAGTGGGCGCGATGAACCTATTACCTAGGCTGGCATCTTGCACGCTGATACCATGTAAAGCAGGGGCCAGGCGTTCTATGTCTATTGTGTTACCCCACATACTGTAATTCCCAGTGGTATCGGCATTCGGCAGAGTTTGAACCCGCAATCTTGGAGTTACGAATCGATTACAATAACCGCTACGAGCACCGCAAGTGTATTTTACCTATGGATGAAGAATGGATAGGATATCCTTCCTCGAAGGTTTGAAGATGTGATGAAAACTAGTTTCCAGCACGATTAAAGAAGCACAGCTTCAGGCGACATTTTCGATGAAATTTACGAATATTATCGATTACAAAATAAAAATGCAGCCAAATTTCGTCGGAAAAATTTGATAAGTTGCATTTACGTATTTTTTTTTTTAGCTGGTTTGTTAGGACGAAGCTGGATAGTGTTATAGAATTTAACACTGGTGATTAACACTGATAATGTATTCATTTCTCTTAAAAATGAGAGGGAAAAATTAATTTCGGTTTTTATATGTTCTTCAACAGGGATCAGAGGAGACTGAACTTGGCCCCGTTGACATCGGAGATGGAACTGAATCTGTAGAATCCAGTCCCGCTCCCAAGACCCCAAAATCGGCTGTCAAGAGCAAAACACCGTCTGAAAAGAAGGAAAAATCCGTAAAATCGGTAAATACTTTAGTTCTTATTGCAGAGAGCTAACGTTTTAAAACGCGCCAGATAATCAGATTTGGTTTTTCTGTAGTTTGTATTCGATTATGTTCTTAAACCTGTTTTTTGTGCGATGCTTTTAATAAAACGGTTGCCCAGTGAGTCAAATCGGAACTCTGCAATCTTTGTGAGTGATATTAAAGGAAGATTATTTTTAGTTACTCGACTCAATAGCATTGTGATGCATATCATTCATTGGATTCGTAAAATAAATCTGCAGGCCATCAGAAAGGCGAATTTCAGTTGAAATTTATACCAATGATCCTTATGATCTCTTGTTTATTCCATAGAAGACCAAAAACTTTGATGAAATAGCCATATTGCGAAAAATGAAAAAAAAAAAAAATCAAAATTTCCAAAATGAGGACATTGCGTACGATTTATCATTACAATGATCAATTTATCTACGGTATAGCTTAGGCCACTACAGAAGTGGAAAATAATCTTGAATTTTTTTTTTTAAAATAGGTTTCTGTAAAGAGAAATCATTCGGGCTTGCAAAACAGTTCTTCCAAGAAACCGCGAGTTCTGAACGTGGCGGAGAGAGGTGGATCTGACGATGGACAGGTTTCACAAAACGGCGTTGCACTCAACAGCATTTCTTCGAGAAAGACTGCCGAGAGTCTCTTGATGAGGCCTACTTACGTTTCCAGACCGGTTAGTTTCTTTTTTGTTGTTTAATATGAAGTTTGTATAGATATTGTCATTGTAAAAGCGACATTAAGACTGTCTTTCATTTTGTTTTCGCGGGCTTTTTGCTTCATAGACTCCCATGTTAGGCCTAAACTTTTTAAAACTTTGACCCGCTTTTCTCGGAAAATGCTTGGTCAATTTTCTTAAACTTTTTTTTTACTCGATAGGTGTTTTTTTAAGTAGATTGCCCGTATCATCTTATTTTTACAAATTAATTAACCCTTTTTAATTTTATAGTTTAGTAAATTTAGTTGATAAAAAGAAGCAATTTCAGTGCTTTGCTAAAATTCGAAATACATAAAACTTACCGCGTCTAATGTCAAAATAAGATGATACTGACAATTTACTTAAAAAAAACCTATCAAACAAAAAAAAGTTTACGAAAATTTACCAAGTATTTTCCGAGAAAAGCGGGGCCAAAGTTTTAAAAAGTTTAACGTGGGAGTCTATGGAGCGAAGTTCCCGCCACAAAAGCTTGAAATCTGCTTTAAGTTTTCTTTTTTATTCTTCCAAGGTTTCTCCCCCGCTGGACGTGGAGAACGTCTCCGAAACACTGCGACAGAAACACATCAAGGCGTCGTGTTTGAAGTTTGGATTTCTGGGTCTGGGCATCATGGGCCAAGGCATAGTGAAGAATCTGATCAACTCCGGCCACAACGTTACAGTTTGGAATCGAACTCCCTCGAAGGTACGTTCTAGCATGCTTTTTGTTTTCGTTTGGTGGGTCATTGGTCAAGTTGTTACTTCTTATCGTAATTTCTTTAAAAATTGTCTTTTATTCCTAAATTAATATTTCCGATTCACATTAAAGGACCCTTGAGCTGATTTTATTTTTTACTAATCGTGAACTAACAACTCCTTTAATCGTTACCTAGCATTTGTCCAAGTAGTTTATAACTTTATATACCTCGCGTTCAATCTCAAGACTTTACTTGTTTTAATGAGGGATTATAACCTTTTATTGACATTTTCTGAATCGCTATAAAAATAACGTCATAAAAAATACAAACGCAGGCTATTGACTGAAACGGAGAAATAGAAATTAAACAGTGAAACATACAGACCATAGTGAAAATTGATCTTGATTGTTACCATCTCAAGCTCGTAGAATAAAAAGGGCAATTTTTCAAAGAGTGAAACATTAACTGAAAAAAAATTTAATTAAATAAAAAATAATACAGCTCAGTCTTTTTAATTTAGGCATTTTCCTACTGCATTATATAAATGTGGCGACGATGTTGCGATTACAGTGTCATTGCGGTGTAATACTCTGTAAGTCAATGACCTGATTAGGATGGAGTGTGACCGGGATCCTAAACTTGCAGAGTAAAACACAAATTCGAAACGGTTTTAAAACCTGAAATAATTAAAATCATCGCAACAAATCAGCGCAATTAAGGTACCGTTATTTCATTCCCAAAGACTTCAACTCCAAGCGCCGCGCCAGTTGGAATTGAATAAACCATTCAAAACTTGATCTCGGCCACTCTCAAGCCAGGACTGTGAGGTGTCGTGATCGGGATATTACTTAGCAAAATGTTGTTTCTGTACTTCCGTAGCTTGGGGAATAATGTATATATGTACTTTCAAACCTCGAAACAGTAGAAGTAAGCTAATTACGAGTTCCCCGTAATGTTGCTTTGCTAGGTAAACAATTTCGAACAGAAAATAATACAGGTTAACGTTCTAAGGTAAAAATACGATTTATACGAAGGTAGTTAAACTTTGGGGTAAAATGCCGCAAAAAGAAAGCTAGCGTGCGACGTCGTGACATTAATTTGAGTCGGGAGAATTTTTTTTTGCGTGACAACTGGATTCTTGAATTAAAATCCAGCTTTTTCGTGGCAAAGACAAAAAAAAAAAGCTGACAGCAGCCGAGAAACTGCACGGCGTGTCTATAATCACGTATAATCCAGTCAGGAAACGAGAGCGAAAAAAAAGGTTCATTTTATTACGTAGTAGTGTACCGGGATAAACGTGGCTTTAGAAAAACGGAAATACAATTATTATTGGCATTCTTCCATCCAGGTATCGAGCAAAAAGTGACGTGCAAAAACATTGTCGTCACTGAGTTTGACATAGGTATTAAAACAGATCTCGGCTATTTTCGTAACGAAGAGTTAATTGAATTATTTCCAGGCAAAATTTAAAAAAAAAAGCCATCTCTATGCTCACCTGTCATTCTTTGAAGGCTTGTGGATCCTCATGGTGTGAATGAAAATGTAAATCAGATAGTTCAATCCAGTTGCTATGAAGCACTGCACAACTTTAATTGCACAATGCACACCCTAATTAATCTATAATTAAGTTTATCTTCCAAATGCCTAAAATCTGAATATTTTAAAAATGCACATTAAGATATTACTACAGACTGATATTTAGATATACCAGTAACAACTTGGAATGAATATAGCCTAACTGCCATTAATATTTGGACTGGAGTTTCTACTTAATCAAGGTTCGATTGTCCAGTCGCTACATTCCGTGTTACCCCTGGTTAAATGATATTTTTATATTGTAAAGCTATAATCATAATTATATCGTGACCCTTCCTCTTTCTTTCAACGTTGAATAAGTTATTATAAATTACCGGTATATTTTTTAAATTTTAAAAATGGTACCGTTTCGTAGTGAAATAGAGCTGCAAATTGGCATTATTATGACATTTGCAAGCAGTATAGACATGATATGTTCCATCTCTCTGGAGACTGTCATGGTCAGAATATATTTAGCAACAAACAGAGAAGAGCACGTCATTTAAAAATCTAGCTTGCACGTAGTACTCGAGGTCTTGCTCATGACATTGAGTTTTTTCATGTACAGTAATAATTAACTTATTATTGAAGGGAGTATGGAAGTGTAGGGCAATAGAATCAAAAATATACAAATTCGAATTCGAATTTCACGATATAATTATGGACTTGGTTCTTCTTTGAGATATTATATATTTTAAAGTTTCGTGAATTGATAGGTCAAAATTAGGTGGTGCTGACGACGCACAGTTCTGTTTTAAAATGTACAGGGTATTTCATTGCTTTCTTGAATTTACCCCCCCCCCCCTCGTTATTTAAAATAGGTTGTAGAACTGTGTGCGGTTTGCACCACTTAATTTGTATGAAATAGTTGGTGACTATGGTGGTATTTTCAGAGGCGCCGGAAGCATTTTGGGATTGGTGTGGCGAGTTATGAAAAGGTCCGACCCGCCCTAGGGACCGGGGGGGTCTGGGGTTTTTTTTTTTTGGTCAAAATTGATGCATTTTTAAGCTCTCTGACTCACGAAATTTGTTCATTGTGCCAGAAACATTTTTGGAAATTTAACTTATATACCCTTATTTTGTGTATTTTTTTCAATTGAATCGAAAAATTTGGTTTTTGTCGCGACATTTTTTTTTTAAATTGGACTTTAAAAAAACTCAGACTTTAAAAAATTTGGTATTTTTCCTATTGTTTTTTTGCAAGAATTTTTTTTTAAATTGAGTCAAATTTGACTAAAGGCGAGAAAATTTTATGAAATTTAAGTCTAATTTGATGCACTTCAAGCACAGCCCTATACTGCTCGAAAAATATGGTACGCTTATTGGTACAGTTTTTTCATTCTTTTTAAAAATATAAGTCAAAATTATTGGAGCATATTGATCGGACTGGAAAAAAATATTGGTATTTTGTCATAAATTTTAGTTTTGGTGAGAAATTTTTTGAAATTTATATCAAATTTGATGCATTTTCAAGCACTCTGGAAGGGGCTCGGGGTAAATTTTGGTGTGGCGACACCAATTTCAATATTGGTGTGGCGGCCGCCACACTCGCCCTAAATAGGTTCCAGCGCCTATGGTTCCAGGTTTAAATTTGTACAGTTTCGTATCCGAGTAGATTCTGAGTCGATTCTCCCTTGCTCCACCCAATCATGATTGTATGTTGAGCGTAAATAAATAAAAATTATAGATTTTTCGGTTTTTTTTTTTATATTCTGGATATTAGGCTATAGCCTATTGTTTCGTCAAGTACACCCTAGTTTTTTTTGGGGGGGGGGGGGGGGGATTTCCCTAAAAGTGACTATACGCGGGCTGAGATATGTTCTTCTTCATTTGCATTTATGCATAAGAAATGAGTATACAACAAGTAGGCTACATGATAGTTTGAATTTCTAAAATATACGAATCGACTGTTAATTTGTTATTTATATCATAAAATAATGTCTCTGCTAAAAGAGAATTACCATCTTTCTATTCGGCAAAATAAATGTTTTTCTTTCTGGTAATAACGTAACGAAAAGCAGCAAGTTCAAAAAACTTTTATTGCAGTCTCTTCTATATTTAGGTTTTTATTGGATGGGGTTGATAAGTTTGTTACGACTGCAAACGCACATATTACATCACAGAACGAGAGCAACAGAAGTACAAAATCCTCTGTTGTAAAGAGTTTCGCGCGACGCGGGAGAAAAAGAAACGAAAAGAAGAGAGAGAGACTTTCTGATTCTTTCGCTAAAATCTCTGACCGCCGCCGCAAACTTCAAACAGCGGGGCTTCTATTTCGGTAAAGGAAAATGAACAGTCTTTTAGTTTACTACTCGTCGCGGATAGGTTCTTGAATTTTTTAGTTCTTTTTTTTTATTATTATTTAATTCTGATATCTCTAATTTGTTTATTTCGCCAATAACATGATACATAAAACTAAACTAACCAAATAAAAGGCAGCATAGACCTCCTAAAGAAATCTGTGGAGGCCATCGAAAAAAATAAAGAGACGAGGCAAAAATAGAAAAACATAACAGAAAAAACAATAAGGAGACGAGAGGGCGTAGCAGACTTAGATCAAGATACTTATTGTCCAAAAAAATAATCAATTTAATCAAATATTTCTGGGAAACGCAATCTAGAGAACCCAATCGCGTTTTAACTAAAACCCACTTCCTGCTCACAGAATACAGTGAAACAAGTATATTTGACGAAAAATATTAACAGTTTGCTCATGCGTGAAAATGTTTGATTATTAAATTACCAATCAGCTGAGTTCTCGTAATTGCCAAACTGGAACGCAGCCAATCATTACATTTCAAATAAAGCTGTTCAAATGCGAGGGAGCTGCATATAACAGGACAGAGTTTTTCCAAATAGCTATTATCGTGCCCCTGACAATAATTATAATAATATTATGCTCAATGCTGTTGTCGCTTCTAATATTCCCGTAAATACGCTCGCAATGTATCTAATGTTTCAACTCCAGGATCTTCAATTCCGGAATTGAGAATGCGCCGGGATTAAATGTCAATTGTCAACGAATTGAAATCTCGGGATACTATATAATCAGTGTGATATAATAATGTACTTATATAATAAAGTTCGATAACTGGATGCGTCACCGACTGACAGCTATCTATTTTTATTATGATTTGATAATTTAATATCATCCTCGCATTTCTAATCCGTCTATCACGAGCTGAATTGGTCGACCAGATCTATTGCGGTTTGGCGCAGATTGGTTGGAAATTCGTCGAGGCGAATTTCCAACTAGCGATATATCCGCGGAAAAAAAGGAATGACAAATTTTTAAATGCAGTTGGGTAAAAGTTGATAATTAATTATGCAACCTCTGCACAAATTATATGTGGGTAAAATATATTTTTCTTATACTAGTATGTGTGCCGTTCTATATATTCAGCATAACGCTTTCGTTATACTAGGTATTTATTTCATTCTTCCCGGGATTCGAAATCAGCTCGCATTAGATTCGAAATGCTCCAGTGCAAGTCGATTCGCCGTAGTAAATGTTGCTATAGTGTTATCGTAAATTAATTATTTTTTACGTTTGCGGAATGATTTTCATAGATCTTGAGAAAACATTTGATTCTTACTTCATCACGGATCTGGCTTATTAATTATTATGTGCCGGTAACGACGAGGAAATGTGAGATGGAAACCAAATTTTGTTTTATAAAATTACAGTAAAAATACGACATGATTTTGACATATGGATGAAAATGTGGACATTGTCAAAAGGGAATTGGGAAAAAAAATCTTTCCAGGTGCCCTACCCATAACAAGCGGGCGCGCAATGTCCTGGGTGTCAACACGTACTTGATTTGATATACCATGTAATAAAAGTACTTACCATGCTCCACGGGCGATTCTGTTTGTCTGTGTCTCGGACCTTCGGATTTTCGGCACACCAACTGTAACGGTTTGTCTTGCATTTCCGTTGCGGGAGACGGACTGGCCGGCGATTCGGGAGGAGATTGAGTATCGTGAATGATCACGGCCGGTTCCGGTCTCGATAGGGGCAGAGACAGAAGCGCCGACACCGCTTTGGTGTCGTGTCTCATGACCGGAAGCCTCTGGTGTTCATCTCCGCTGTGATCGTCTTCGGAAGATCCGGCCGGGGTCAGCGGCGGAGTCGGGACCGTATTATGAATCAGCGAGTTGTGGCGTTCGTCTTCCTCGCTGTCCAATGGGTTATTGTTATACCGTCCCAAAATTCGGTTCTTGCGAATTAAAAATTGTCTCGGCATTTTGTCTATTGTGTTCTTTACCGGTAAGTTCCTTATTTCAAAATAACTTATATTATCCAAAAAGACACTCTCTGTCCTCGATCCGCACTCTGCGACGCACTGCAACGAAAGTGAAAACTAGATGTCAACATTGAAAAAAATCAGGTCTCGCTCTCGTGTAGGCTACTATGGTTCCTACACTTGACTGGGTCGCTGCCTCGTTGCACTAGCGCACTCTCTACAAAAATATATACGAGCTCATTCCATGGTCAGCCACTCGGTAGAGTTGGAGTAAAAACACGTGCGCATGCGTTGTTGGAAGTTTTTCCATGTGTGTCAGAGACACCGTGGAAGAGAGAAGAAGGACGGTGTTAGTCGGTCACTGACTTCAAGCATCGCGAGAGAATCCCGAGAAAGATGGTCTCTGATGCAAGAGGAATCTTTTGCAGTGAAAGTTCATATTTAGTGGGTGGGGCAGTCGATCTCATAATAGTTTCGCTTGAATTCACACAGACTGTAGCAGTTTCGCCGGTTTGATTTGAAGAAGGCTTTCGACTGAGTTATACAGTTCTTTATAGTCAATAATAAAGTTTGAATATTTGCGTTGATAAATATGGTACGCAGTTTCGTAAATAAATACCCAATGTTGTTGTGTTTATATTTATCAATAAATATTGTTTATAAGTTCTAAGTTGTTACGAAACACATTACGAAAATCGACGACCGCAAAATACAGACTGCAGGAGTGCAGGTAGCATAGAAATGAACAAATAAAATACAACGTATATTATCGCAATACGCTGAAGACCAGTATAAACAATAATTAGCTGTTATTTTAATTATTTTCAAATAATAGTTACACGTTTTATATACTCTTATACTCCGTATATCGGTTGTGCAATTAACGTCACCCCAATTAGCGACAAGTTCAGTCTAACGGCCTTATGATGTCATTTTCATGGTTGTGCGCTATCGCACCCACTTTCAACATCTCTTAATATAAGCAATTTTTTTTGTATAAACTGCGTAAATTATAAACTATATTATCTGTTTATTCAAATTTAAACCGAAATTCTAAAAATAAAGTCTAATTATTTATATTATTGTTTATTTGCATGCGATAACGGCCCTTTTGAAAGGAACGCGCTCGAGTTGATGGATAAACGGAACATCTTATTCCTGTCTCGTTGGAAAAGCTATGCGTGGATGACCGTTTTACAGAGCGCGCGGGTTAATATCCCGCCATCCAACACAGAACACGAATGTAGTTGTTCAAAGTACACAGCAATATAAGCTCAGCTTATCCCAGTCATTTAAATACGTTAAGATTAGCGTAGTGGAGCTGGCAAGAGGCAGCAAGAGGTTAATTTTCCTGGGTCCTTTGCTGAATTCGAGGTCGTAAACAGTGACCTGAAATTAGTAACAACCCTGGTAAAAAAATGACTTTTAGTAAAAATCCGAAAGGTTTTGTATCACCTAAGTGTCCTGACTCCTGACTCATTTGCGTCTATTTTACACCCTGTATCTCGCACAGTCAAGAGATGACTCTAGCTAAATTGACCCTCTCGCAATAGCGGATTCGCGTTCGGACGAATGCGAAATACAGTACATTATATGCCCATAAAAACTGCATACAAACAAACACAGATCAGTGCAATAAACTATTGAGCTCCGAAACGACAAAAACAAATTCAGTTTCGATTCCATATTTGCTGACAGAGAGGGGATTAACACCGGCGAAACGGGGAATAACAGTTACCCTATGACATAACCCTCAACTCTTCATCGCAAACAAAAGATATAGTTTTGACTTCTCTTTTTGAGAGCGGCGAAACGTTTTGTCTGATCTTTTCGGTTATACAATCCAACTGTTGTAAGTTATACAACGTGCAATTCGTACAAAAGCCATAACCGCAGCGAGTCAAAGTCCGACCGGATTATACTAAAAATATATTTATAACTGTTAAAAGATTACGCACGTCGAATGAGATCTTGTCCTCTCTGATTTTGGAAAGAGATAAAAAAAAAACATCAACGGAATATGAATTGAGAAAGAAAAGGATTTTTATAAAATAATGCATGTAATGAAATTAATTTAGATCTCTAAATTGTCTAGTTATTACGCAATCGTAAATTCGTACATACTCCGTATACCTCCGTATACTGGGTACAGTATACCAAAATTATTATTCAGTTAGTTACTTCTTTTTTTATACCTTAGGCTGAATTCACGCTACAGATAGTTTTAGAAGCTAGAGAGAAAATGAAGTTTTTCAATGAACGGGATTGGTCTATAAACGCGTCACGTCACCTCACGTGATCTTCATTTTCTCTCTGTATAGAGAGCTGCTAAAACTATCTGCAGCGTGAATTCAGCCTGGTATGTAGTTAGCCGCTGTATGTTGAAATTCCACTATATAGGCTAGCCAGTCAGCCACCCAAACAAACAGTATCCAATAAATGAATAAAAAAAATGAATAATGGTTGATATCAAAATAATTGAACGAAACAAATTTTTTAATAAAATGAACGAATAAAATATATAAATGAAATGATATTTAGCATTACGTGATACGTAGAACCGGTTTAAAAGTTCATTGCGAATAAAAACAAACTACTATAATAAATTTCAAAGGTTACTATATCTGTATATTAAATTACCCTTGAACAATCAATTCTATTAGATTTAGCGAAGGCATTTGACTGCGTCCGCCATTGTTTAATAAGCACGCAAATATCCATACAGTAAATTTTTTCCCGGTAAGTACATCGACTGGAAAGGGATAATGTATACACACAAACGGATGTTTGAAGGTATTAATTCAGTATTTTTTACATACACAGTTTGCTGGTGGACGTATCATTATTATGTTTAAACGTCTATATAAATAGTTGAATTTCCTGCTGCGGGATAGAGTGCGGAGTACGTTGTACGGTAAAAAAAAAAAAAAAAGGACCGAGAACTTGGACCGACGCCAGCGGAGTTCATTGCCAATGTAGACATCGACAAAACGGTAGCAATATCAAAGGATTAATGACATTTTCGCATGTGTACGGATGAATCGACAAACTCCGTAAAAACGCCATGCAGGTAGTTAATCCCAGAGTCTATCTACATGCACGATTGGAACAGCAGCAGATGGACCGAATTTAATTATTTATTGTTTTTATTATCGCTGTCATAATATTGTTATTTTCTGTCTCTTATTGTTTGAATTACGTGTTTGTACATTGCAATGTGGAAATAAAAAAACATCATAATTGAAGAAAAATAATAAAGATACCGACGGGGAAGGGTTGAACCGGCTGTGGGTTCGATTCAATAAGGATGCTTTCGCCTTCCGGTTCCACCAAGTTGAAATGTAATGCAATTGTTGGAATTTTGAAGCAACATAATCACCGTTATCACGGGGATGGGCGATGACTCCGATGAGCTTTTTGAAGAGTTATTACAATATTAGAAAACAAATTCCGTATCGCGAAGGCGATAGTTTTGTTTCTGTACTTTGAATACAGGAAACAGTTATACAAGATTTTTTTTCTGTATATCTTTCTGATAGATGCTGTAGAAGAGAATCTACCGAGATAATGATGGATTGTCAATGTCGACATATCATGTCAGCTTCGACAAAAATCCTTGGTCCAAGATGTCAGCAAGCCCACATTCATCGCGCGGAAGGTTAGCCGGGATACAGAGCGGATTAGCACAAAGTGATACTCGATATGTCGATCCACATTACTCCAAGGGGATTACTCAGCTGATAAAATACTACATGGCATACTATCAGCAGCGCGCGACCAATCAGCGCGCGCAAACTACACGCACTGAAAGCACGACTGAAAGCATATCGTCCGCTGCCAGCGCCACCTCTAAAACCACCTTTTATTTGTTATTTTATCATTTGAATTCCA